>JAUPFV010000002.1:256507362-256687708 GCA_036936605.1 Limnanthes douglasii subsp. nivea
TATGGTAACGAAAGGAATGAAAACGGCACTTCTTCAGTTACTCCCTTTTCCATCTCCATTTTGCACCTCCCATTTTGCAGTACCCAACACAGCTTGAAGCTCCCTCCAAATAAACTACCCATAAATACCTCGAAAGCTCATGCTGTATCTAGCAATGTCTCATGCTGTATCTAGCAATGTCTCATGCTGTATCTAGCACTGTATACAAGGCATAAATCGCAACTGATAAATAATATAGTGTCTAGCAATCAGATATGCACTAAAATCGCAATGTATAAAACAGAGCTGGAAAACTGCAATTTCTTACCGAAATGTAATCAGAGCCGGTATCGATGCTTTGATTCGACCAGAAACAGAAACTAAACGATTTCTTGCCATTAATATACATTAGCTACGCTAGTGAATCTATTGTTAAGATCGAAAATGGAAACTTATTTCAAAAAGCAGCCCCAATACCTATATAAGTTGCAAGATATTTTTCAACACAAATAGCAAACTGTCATACCTAAACTATCAAGGTATATGGACTATTGGTCTGGTTTCAAACACATATATCAACCTATTATAGCTAACATATAAGGGTGTATGCAGCAAGAGGAAATAGTTTGAAACATATAGCAATATCACGTACCTAAACTATAAGAGTCATGGTCTATTTATCAACACATATAGCAACATGCCATAACTAAGATATCAGGGTGTATGCTGTCAGGTTTAATCTACAAACACATCAAACCTATCAGGGTCTATGCAGTGATCTAGCAACATCAAACATACAATTGCAGGCGACAAATCGCAATGTGTATCCATATAAATATCAGGGTTCAAAACAGAGGTGGAAAAATGAAATTACTCACCGGAATGTGATCGGAGCTGGTTTGGATGATTTGAATTGAGAAGAAGCAGATGGTAATAAGTTTCCTGCAATTAACGTACATTATATGAGAGTCTAGAATCGATTACGAAAATGGAAAACGATTTTGAAACTAAAAACTCAGCTCTGTTACTGACCTGAAAGATGTACCGTTTTTTGCTACGATTTCGAAACTTAAATCAGTTGTTATGAGGCTGAGATACGGTGGTCTAGGAGGCTGAGATACGGTGCAAGATCGGAGCTCGACCGGCTGAGACGGTGCAAAATCGGAGCTAGAAGACTCTGGATGAAGCTGACGACGTCAAACCGGAATTCTGAAACTCGCCGGTGATCGGAACAATCTGAAAAGGCGATTATATGGATCGCCGGTGATTAAGACTAGTTCGACGGTGGTTGTATGGTTCGCCGGTGGAGAGAGAGAAGAAGAGGAGAAAGAGAGAAGAAGAGGAGAGAGAGAAGAGTAAGAGTGGAGGCTGTTTTGAATTTCAAAATTCAAAAATAGAATGGGGGCTGTAACAAAAAACCCTAATTTTTCACAAATCAACCTTATATACTAGGTTGAGGGTAATCTTGGTATTAAAAAAAGAAAAGGTATTAGAAGTGGATATGTTTAATGAGATGGGTATTAAGTGAGCATTAACCCATTTTTGGGTACTAGGTTGTAATAGGTTTGGTTAAAAGGTACTTAGTGTGTCATTTCCCAAATTATAACAATATAACTTGTAATATTTTTACATGATAAAATATGATTTTGGTTTAAAAAATAATAACAAACGCTTGTAATATTTAAAACCAAATCACAATAGTAATCAAAATGTAATATTAAAATTATAACCATAGAATTTGTAATATTTTAACATGATAAGATATAGTTTTGGTTTGTAATATTAAAATCAACACTACTAATATTAGATCTAAAAACATAATAATAATATTCAAAATGTGATAATAACATAAGTAATATTTAAAATTTTGGACTATAGAATAATTACAACACTTAAAATATTAATAACCAAAACAAATTAATATTAACCAAAATATAATAATAATAATAATATGCAATATCTCAATTTTTTTAAATATAACATTTTGGTTATAAAATAAATAAAACATTTATAATATTTACCAATAAACCGCGGGTTTTTACAAATAAACCGTGGTTTCGCAGTCCTGGCGGGTTGCGGTCCTGCCAGTTTACTCCTTATGCGGTCCTGCCAGTTTACTCCTTATGCGATCCTGGTGGTCTGGCGGTCCTAATGGTTTACGGTTCTGGCGGGTTGCGGTCCTGTCAGTTTGCAGTCCTAATAGACCAGTTTCACAGTTAAACCGTCAGTTCATAAACAGATTGTCAGCTTTGAACCGTGGTTCCAGAACCATTTGCCACCCCTAGTTTTGCTTAAAGTTTAAAGCATGTCAATGACAATGGTAGATAGGTTTTTCTTTTTCTTAATGAAACTTTGACGTGGGTCTGATAAAATATCGACGATTTAACAATTTCATTTAATTTAATGCTTTTATTTACACCAAACAAAATATTAACAACTAATTAAAAAACAATAAATAGAAAAAGAAAAAGTAAAATAAAATAATAAATTATTTTTAAAAATATGAGATATTGTTTTTCATTTCAAAATTGAGTTTGGTTATTTATTTATTTGAGTTTTGTAATATTTATATTTCAGTTTTTAAAAATCATTTAGTTTTTAAAATTTATTCGGATTTTTAAATTTTAATTATGATATTATTGGAATGCGTTTTTCTAAATATTTGTGATGAGTATACATATAGAAAATAAAAAATTAGTTAAATAAATATTCTTTTTTTTCCCAAGAAATTACATATCTATTAATGTTGAAAGAAATATGTTACAAGAGTTTTGATGTTTATGAGCCAATAGCTCATGAATTATACAATGAAGAAGTTTACAAAATAAAGATCTAAAATAACTTAGACTTTAACAAACGTGATATCTTCTTCTTCATTGCAGCATACTTGTATTCTCTTAACCCTCTTTATAGTGTCTTCATCTCCGTGAAGCTTCATATCTCCCTTTTTGTGTTCGATTCGACTTCTCCCTCCCTAATATGCCTCATGGATTACAGCCTTTCATCCTTTACTTCTTTGCTGGTAACCTGAGCCTTGCAAAACAAAGAAAAAACATGTAGTCAAGTCTTACGACTTGCTAAACAATGTCAGATAATTCACAGAAGTAAAGAACAGATCTGAATTAAGTATAACGAAAATTTCCTAAGCCCAAGATATCAGCCCTTAATATGCTAGATAGCTCACTGAAGTTATGGTGAGATTGAATACAAAAACTGTTTTTAACTTTCAAAGAATGTTTAGACAGCCAATCTGCAGCCAGATTCTGCTCCCTATAAATGTGTCTAATAGTCATTTGTGATACTATCAGCTGTCTGCAACATAATAAACTATGTTCTAAGTACCAAGGACTCAAACCAGAAGCTAGCATATTAAACAAAGCTAAGCAATCTAACTCAATATCAACTAACTTAAGACCATTCTCTTTACAATATGTTAATCCATTTAATAACCCAGCAATTTCTGCACAAATAGGAGAACTCTTTCCTATCACATCCCCTTTAGCCTTTATTATATTACCTAAATTATCTCTTATTATATATCCAAAACTAGATTCATCGTTGTTTAAAGAAGATCCATCACAATTAAGCTTGACACGATTACAAGCAGGCACAGCCCACTTAATGTACATGAAAGGTTTGACAAGCTTTATATGATTAAAACAACCTAGCTGTTTAGCTGAACTAAAATCAGGAGACCAATGCTTCCTAGATAATGCATGAGCTAAATCTAATGAAGTAAGCATTAACAAGATCTGCTTCACAATCTGCTTATGTGAAGAAGTAACATTACTATGCCTATATTTATTTCTGGCTTTCCAGATACACCAAATAATCATAGAAGGCAAAACAGTTCTAATATGAACTCTTTTAGGAGTTGATAGAAACCAAATATTCACAATGTGATTAATAGTCATGTGTCTTCCTATTATGATATTAAACTTTCAGTAAAGAAATTCCATACCAGCCAAGCAGTGTCACAAGAAACAAAAACATGATGCAATGATTCAGTGTTTTCACAGAACATACACTTACTAGCTAGATGAAAACCTTTTGATTGAAGTATAGTATCCACACTAATCAAATTGTTTAAGACTCTCCAAAGACAGAAAGAGCATTTTTTAGGAGATAGGTTGTTCCATATTTTATCTTTAATAATAGATGTAAAATGTTTTTGCCTAATTTCTAACACAGTCTCCTTTAATTTAAAGGATCCGTCACTAGACAGCTTCCAAATAGCAGAATCAGAAACATTTAGATTAATATGAGTTGTAATGATCCTATCAACATATTGTAAGGGCAAACTGTTTTGAAGCTTAAGTATATCCCAAGTATCATTAGTGATATATTTACTGACTTTTGTTTGCTGATAATGATGATAATTAGTATCAGTTAATAAGATTAGTGGTTTCATGTCATTCCATTGATCTAGCCAAAAATCTATATTGCCTTGACCTAATTTCCACCTAACATGCTTTTCTGCCTCTAGCCTAACTTCCAACATTCTTTTCCAAACTTTTGAATCAGTATTCCTTAATCTAGCTTGCAAAGGATGAATATCATTACAATACTTAGAATGTAACAACTTAGACCATAAGGAACTTTTACTTCGAAAAGAGAACCATAATTTATATGCAAAGGCAGATTGAATATCATCTAAATTCCTAAAGTTAAGACCATTCTCCTTGAATGGCTTACATAGACTAGACCAGTTTTTCCAAATCATACTTCTATTAAGATCATTACAGCCCCAAAGAAACTTATTTAAAAGCTTATTAAACCTAGAAACAACTTTTAAAGGTAGTTTAACTGATTGTAAGTAATATATAGGATAAGACATAAGTACTGAATTTATTAATGTCATCTTACCACCAAAGGATATATGTTTACAGTTCCAGTCATGAATTCTATCCTTAACCTTATCTATTAAACCTTCAAAATGTTCAGCAAAGTTATTAGAATGAATTGGTATACCTAAATATGTAAAAGGTAACTTAGAAAACTTAAATCCTAAGGAATCTTTAAGATGTTCTAATCTGTTTCTATTTATTTTAGATGAAGTTAGAAAAGAAGACTTTTCTTTATTTAACTGCTGACCAGATAACTGTTGATATAAATCTAAAAAACAAACAAGGTTTTTAACACTAGGCAATGATCCATTTAAGAATAACATTATATCATCTGCGTAGGCTAGGCAGCTAATATTCAATTTACTTCTCATACTATAAGGCTTGATTTTTTTCTGATCTATCAACAACTTAATACCTCTAATGAAAAACTCTTCAGCAATAATAAATAGGCAAGGTGAAAGGGGATCACCCTGCCTAAGACCATTTTTAGACTTAAAGTACCCAGAAGTTATTCCATTAGTGATAACAGAGAAATAGGCATGTTCTATAGACTTTCTTATTAAGTTGATTTCAAGATTATTAAAACCAAAGGCAGACATAACTTCATATATAAATCTAAACTCAAGTTTATCAAAAGCTTTTGTCATATCTAGGCTTAAAATTAGGTTATCACCTCTAGTTTTCCTATTTAAATCTTTCACTAACTCCTGAACTATTAATATATTTTCCTGAATCATTCTATTCTCAATGTATGCACCTTGTTCATCAGAAATTATTAATGTTAGGAGCTTAGCTATTCTACTTTGTATCAATTTAGAAATTAACACATTAAACACAGTACAAAGACTAATTGGTCTAAACTGAGTCCAATATTTGGGTGATTTAACTTTAGGTATAAGACAAATCAAAGTAGAGAACATGCCTTTAGGTATATCTGAACACAAGAAATAACATTTAACAGCTTTAAGTAAATCAGATTTAATTATAGGCCAACAAGCAAGATAAAATCTGGAGTTGAAGCCATCAACTCCAGAGACACTATTTTTATTTAGTGATCTAATAGTATCATATAGTTCTTCAAAAGTAGGTTCTTTCAATATACTATCATTACATTGGTCTGTTAAAATTTCTGGTATCACACTTCTAACAATAGATAGATCATTCATTAGTGAAATCTTGTTCAACAAGTTTTTAAAATAGCCTACAGCAGAGAGACCTATCAACTCCTCATTTTCTACCCAAATGTTATTTTCATATATTCCATTAATTCTGTTCTTAACTTTCCTTTTCTTAACATAGTTGTGAAAAGTTGAAGAATTGTTATCACCTTCAACAGTCCAATTGACATAACTTTTTTGACACCAATAGATTTCTTCTTTTTCAAGCAAAGCTATTAAAACAGCATTCAACTCATTCAATTTCATTTGATTCTCATCACAATTATCTTCCTCAATCAAAATTTCAGTAAGCTTAATTTCATCCTCAACTTTATTAATGTTAACAAAAATGTTACCAAATGCAACTTTATTCCAATTTTGTAGATGTTTTTTCAATCTCTTAAGTTTAGACCAGAAAACATACATATCAGAAGAGTCAATTAATGGTATAGACCAATTACTTTCTACAGTTTTCAAAAAAATCATCATGCTTTAACCACATGTTTTGAAATCTGAAAGATGTTTTTTGAAAGTTATTTTGTTTTAAAATTGTTATTAACAGTGGTGAATGATCAGAGCAGGTTCTGGCTAAGTGATCTACCCTAGTAATGTTAAAAGTATCTCTCCAAAGTTCATTATATAAACATCTATCTAACCTTTTCCATTTATGCTTATTTGTCCAAGTGAAATTAGAACCTACATAACCAGGGTCTTCCAATTTACAGTCAAAGATCATTTCATTAAAATCATCTAGGCTTCTAGTATGCTGATTATTACATGCTCTTTGCTCACTAATGTTAGAAATAGAATTAAAGTCTCCTACAACTAACCAAGGCAACATATTTACAGATAAATTTCTTCGCTGATTCCATAGAATTAATCTATGACTAATGTTACATTTAGCATACACAACAGTAAGCAAAACAATCTCCCTATATGCAGAGTGACTAATTCTAACATTTAAAAGTTGTTCAAAGTTATCTAAAAATTCAATCTTAAAGCCATTTCTCCATAAAATCCATACTTTGTTACTTATGTTTGCCTGAACAGATTCAAAACCTAATTTAGAACAGATTTCTAGACTTCTATCTACTGCCACCATAGGCTCTTGCAAAGCTAATATATTAATACAATGTTTCTTAGTTAAATTCTTAATTCTTCTAATAGTTTTAGTATTACCTAATCCTCTTACATTCCAATTTAACATTTTTAAAGTCATTCTAAAGATTATTTTGAGGATCCTAAAGATCCTTTAGAGCTTCTGGTTTTAATAACAAGCTTATTCCTAGAAGATCTTCTAAGCAAACTGTTCAATGAAGGTTTATTCTTATTCAGTTTAGGAGATGCAGGCAAACTTAAATTTCCATCACAGATATTTCCTTTTTGTGAATTAGGGGACAGACTTAACCTGTTTCTAGTAGGAACAGATTCAAATTCATCTACATTCTCTACATTCAATAAAGCATCAAAAGGGTTATTTAAATTCATGGATACAACTGCATTTTCTATATCTTTTTTTGTAACAATATCAGGTTCAAGTTGTTTAAAAGCAATTAAGTTGTTCTCAATAAATACAACATCATGAGAATTCAAAGCATCTAATGTCATCTCATTATCAACAGCAGAACCATGCTCACATGCTAAGATGTTATCATTATCTTTTCCTACATTATCAGATTCAAAAGTTTTAGATGCAATTAAATTCTTATTACTTAGTTCAACCACGTGTGAATTACAAATATCAAAAGCAAGATTAATGTCATCTTCAGAGGATACATGTTTACATAAAGTGTTATCAATCATATCAGCACGACTTGCAGCAAAAACATCACTCAAAAAATTATTATGCAGAACAATATCATGCTCACAATTTTTACCAATCATCATAGATTTATCCATTGCAGACATACTAACATTATTATTATCAATAACAGTTGTTATATTATGCAATGTATCCATGTCAGACATACTAGCAGATGCAACATTCAATCTATTAGGAGACTGGGACTTAACAACATTAGAATCTACATTTACACTTGCAATTTGTCCACCAATATCACAAGGTATTTCATTAACAGATGTTATATTATGCATTGATTGAATATCCATGTTCAACATACTAGCAGATGCAGCATTCAATGTATCAGACACTATACAAGTATCTATATTTGCACATGCAGTTTGTCTATCAATATCATTATGTTTCTCAACATGCAGATTATTAAGAGCAACAGATTTATTATGAATATCAAGATGAGCATCAACTAACAGTGTATGCATATTTTCATGATTCTCATTCATTTCAGATTGCACATTAACGATAACTTCTTTATTATTAATAGGTTTAGGCATCCAGACATTAGTATTCTTTTTATCCTTAGATTTGATTTCAATCTTTTTTAAGTTCTGTGTTTTCTTAAAATCTAAATCATCAGATTTACAAGCACTGTCCTTATGACCTAAATGTCTACATTTCTTGCAATAAGCTGGTTTATTTTTATAGATTATATCCTGCCAATAACCCTCCCTATCTCCAAAACAAACCCAAATCTTTTGAGGAAGGACACTGGAAACGTCTAAAATAGTCCAAACTTCACAGTTATTGAAACTAGCCCTATTCTTGCTAGGCAACCAAGTATTTAAAGGAACACCAACAGCCCTAGCTAAGTTTTCTATTGTATCTATATTATACATATACTCAGGTAATTTCGGAAAAGAAACCCAAACAGGAGTCAGGGGAGATTCCCGTTTGGGATTGAAATCTGGACTCCATTTTAAAACCCTAAATATATACTGACCCATAGATCTGACATTATACTTCCAAAAGGTTTTTACATCTATCATATTTTCGAATTCAACAAAAACGTGCCTATAATCCATTTTATATACACTGTAATTACCTAAAAGTTTTAAAGAAGCTAAAAGCCCTCTAAAATCTACCACAGAAGGACTACCATAAGAAAATTTAGCTATCGGTGTATACTTAGATAAAGAATTAAGGATAGACTTATCTTTTTCGCAAAACCTGACGTAGGTATATCCATCTTCAGAGCCTACTTCCACCTTGTCGTGCTTGAAACCCTCAGAAGAAACAAGACGCTCCTCCTTTCCCATTCTGACTGCTTCAGTATACGATCTCGAAGGTTGAATCAACTGCTTGGAAGACACTGAATCGTCTTTTTTTGGTTCTTTATTCAGAGACTCGTTTCTTTCAAAAATCGGATTTTCAAAGAAACAAGCCTCTGTAATGAGATTATTTGGTACTTTATGTTGTGATTTAGGCATATTTTCTTCTTCTTGACGAAGAACAGAGGATGAATTTGGCATTTTTTCGATTTGGGGCTAGATCTGAAAATGGCGATGAAAGTGGCAGAGATACCACATAGGGTTACGATAATGAATGCGAGGCAGAGAATAGAAGCTGAGAAGATAGTCTTCTCAGTTAGAAGGCTTGGCCCATGGCCTTGAAATCAAGATCCGATTTAGGTTTCTTGGAGGCCTAAATCGATTTTCCCCTCTATCAAAATTAATCCCTTTTTTTAATTAAATAAATATTCGAAAATTATATCTATAATTTTTAATTTAGTCGTACGATCTTTTTATTATAACATATTATCTTATTTGTTTTTCTAATTACTCTTTAAACTATTTAGTTCTAGCTTAGAGACTATTAATTAATTTATAATGTCGGATTCTAAGTTACATCTGTACATAGTATTTTTACAGTCATAAAAGTTTTTTTATTAATTATCGAAACAAAATTGAGTATATTTTTGTAAAGATAAATTTAATTTAAAAATTTTATGATTTAAGACTCATACATGATGTTAGATATTTTTAAAGTTTACTGTTTTTATATAGTTCTTTTTACCAATTTCGATTTATTTTTAATGGATGTTTAAAAGTTTTTTCGTAAAAATGAAATGTTGTATAATGTGGTTTATTTGTTTTTATAGTTTTTGTGTTGTTATGGTTTTTTATTTGTACACGATGGATTTGAGTCGTTAGAGTATTTTTTTGTATTGGTTTATATTTTTGCTTTTATGCATGTTGTCATCGTTGAAAATTATTGTTGTGGTTTTTGTTTGAACTCGGTTGACCGTTTATGTTTTGCGGTTGTTAAAGCATGTTAAATGACAAACACTAAAGTTTAGGTGTTGTGTTTGCGTATGGTTTTGATTTATAGGTTGTCTTACAAATTTCGAAGAGTGTCCAACACATCGTTTTATTGACCACGAGGGATGTTGTTTTTTATTTTAATAACGATTAAATTACTATATGAGTTGTTGTACGCGCACTCTAATGAGTTTTATAAACTCACTAACTCTAGTTTAAGTTGGATTGTTCTGCTCATGTGAACTTTTTTGTTATAAAGTATTGATGTTTATTTACTTAACTCATTTATCTCATTAAGATGCTATGTTTGAACATTCTGTTTTGAACTTTAGTTCAACTTTTGATTGAGAGATTTCGATCTTGTCATTTTCTATGGTTTTTAATTTTGTTCAACTCGCACCATCGAGTTTTTTTTATAAAAAAAATAGTTCCAGATATTTAAAGTTAGTATATGTTAAGTTACACTTTTTATTGACAAAATATTCCTAACTAAAATTTTAATGATGCGCTTATCATTTTTATAAATCGTTATACATTTTAATAAGTGATTTTTTGTTTGAATAAGATTAAGTTGAACATCAATAAATCTATACTAACTAACAAAATTATAAGATTTTCACCTCTTTGATGGCAAAACTAACAAAATTATAAAGAGAAATTATTCTTTATATTTATCTTTCTCACTTGTATACATCATTTCTTACTTGTTCGATCATAATAATATTTTTGTATAATGGTTTTTAAAATTATGCAAAACGAAAAAAATTTATTCCTTATATATTTATGGATTAGTCTAATTTATGCATTAGTATATGTTACAATTCCATGGTCTAGGTAAGGATCGATGTAAGTTAATACAATTTATCTAAATACAAAAGTTTTCGAAACAAATATAATGTAATCATAATAATATTTAAGTGTTATCGTGTGCTAATAGTATCATAGACTCTCGCATGTAGATATGAGGTTTTTTCATGATTCATTGAACGATTTAATGTGGTTTAACATCATATGTAATAATATTGCTGGATTTTTTTATAAGTCATGGGTTATGGTTTCCGGATGATGTAGCTATTAAATTATTATATTAGGTTCGAATAAGCTTACAAGCTTTTTGAATAATAGAAATGCAAACTGTTACCCCAACAAAAAATTGATGTTATCTTAACTTAAAAACATTGATGTTATTTTAACTTTAATTATATAACTGATGACCATCCAGAGAGATTGGAAATAAATTTTTATATTATTAGTTTAAATTATATATAGAAGTATAACAAAAAAATCATATTTCATATATTGTCAACATATTCTGTTTTCTAATTTACGAGAAAATAAAATGTCATTTTGTATCTCCTTTTTATGTTTTGACACTTTCAAGTTGTATTGAGTCTCTTATTTTTAGATTTAATACTTAAAAAGACAAGTATAAATTCACCTAATATACTATTAACTTTGACTCATGCATCTCTTCCAAAATTTGAATTTCTGAAATTTTCATGGTCACTCTGGCTATTATATATATTTAAAATAATAATAACATATGGTTTACTTTTTTGCTAAATATTTTGGAAGTGTGAAGGATCTTGCAGAAGTCATAACCAACAAAAGATATGAAAATCATCATATCCATTATCTTAATAGTGCGAAATGAAGATGCGTTGATTGTGCAAAAAAATTGTACTAAAAGCCTCTTATTGGTTTTATTTTTAATAAAAAAAATTAGATTTCTTTTATGAAATTAATGATCACTAATATATCATTGAATCACATTTTTTTCTCTTTAAGTATATTTTTGTGGATTTATTCATTACAAAAGAATAATTGTATTTTACAAAATAAATTGAATTTTGTAAGAAAACACCATTTGTGCATGTTATGTTGCGAAAGTGGTAAAGATCGGCATGGTAGTTGACAAAAACTTGTCATAATGGTTAAAACTGCACAAAAAACAAGATATTAAATAGTTTGCTCTTCAATTGTTGCAATTTATGTCGTTGTAACGACGAAAAAACAATAATTTTTTTGTTATAACGGGAAACAATTATCAAGAAAATTATATTGACTTTATACAATAGGAAGTGACCACTTTGACCATCGCAATGTAAATCATAAAACATTTATAAAAATATGTGCTCATACTAGTTGGCATGTGAATACAATTTGGAATTGAAATTCAATTGCATGTTACATGTTTGAGCATGTTATATTTCATTTTTTCTACTATTATGAACTTTGTATTCTTTTAATATGTATAAACTTTTGATTCGATCTCACCATCCAAATATTAAAGTAAACTGTTATTTCATTGAAGGTGTTTCAACGTATTGTATGATTAATTTATCATCCTTAAAGAATATTAATGGTTGTATAGTCATAGAAAAACACATATGTATGATAAAATTATGATATCAGTCGATTAAAGAATAATTTTGTACTAGATAATAAAGATGTGGCTCGAATTTTGATGTGTTTGAGTTCATTCAGTTGGATATCATACAAGGACCAATTCAAAAAAAAATTGTTTTTACATAAATATAAATTATTATCGAGCTTTTGAAAAAATATATCATTGGACTAGTTAGCGCGTTGTCTCAAAGATCTCATACTAATTCTTGTGTCGAATTAATTATATATAAAATATATATAATTATCTAAAACAAAATAATTTAATTTATACATTACCTTTATACAATAAATAAGTGATGTTTATTTATTTGTTTTGTCATTTATTGTGTTCAGCACATATACCTAGTTATACTACTTAAAACACTAAATTATCAATATGAATAATTTAGTAAATGAAAAGTAAATATTTCCCTTTGTTTAGGTTTTTATAAATTGATCTAGTTATAAAGAACTTATTATAAAAAGTATCATGAACAATATAAAAAACTTTAAAAAAATGGATAAGTTTCAACTACATGATTAATGGTATTTTACATGAAAATTTTCTAAATTTAATTATGGTACAGGACATAAAATATTCAACTTTCCCATAAAGTTTATGTTGAAAAAATGCTTTGTTAAGTCTTATTAAATAGAGTTTGGGATTTTCATCTTGAATTGTTTTACATACATTATAAAAAGAATAGCATATGTCATGAAAGCTAAAAAAACTTAAGATTAAAATCTTGGTGAACATGTTAGTTTTAGCTTTGTATCTTATTATGTTTTTGGTTTAATTCATTTAATTTGAGATTCCTTGCAATTTTTAATATAAATATTTCATAAGTGAGAAAAAAATGGTTGGTTATTGTTCTAGACTCAGCCCAAAAAATCATTACATTCTAGTATCCAATAATTTCAACTTACTCTCTACCCAAAATACCTTTCATTACAAAATCATCAAATACATGTGTATTTTTTTTTATAATTTAAATTATTGAAATTCTGTATGTTTTAAACGTAATTGAGAAAAAAATTCGAAAGTACCACTATTTTTTTAAGAAGAACAAAACTATATCCATGAATGATATTTTTGAACTTTTTTTGCGAGCCAAGTTAACATTGGTCTAGCATCTAGTTTTTTTTAAACTGCACCTATCATCTAAAAAATCAATTTTATAGTGTTCTCGCATCTATCTAAAAAATATTTTACAATGTCTCGCATCCATCACTGATCCCCCCATCTATCATTGTCATGCATATATCTAAAACATATATTACAATGTCACCCATCTATCACTTGTCACACATCTATTTAAAAAATATTTTAAAATCTCATATGTATCACGTATATTCTTGGTACCACTGTAGACATAGGTATATAAAGAACCTCATTGGTTAACATGGAAAGAATAGAAAAAATGGTTCATTCGACTTCCACCATATAGACTGATCAATTGGGTTATCATTATACTCAATTTGTAAATATTAAGTTAGTTTAGTAACATATTAAGGAGTTTTTGTTGACGTTGACATTCTACTTTTCATTTCAATTCTCACAAAGTTATGACGAGGCCTAATTTTGATTCCTCCATTACTAGTACCAGCTAAACTCGAGGATTAACTACAATTAATGTTCCCGTGTTTTGTTGAATAATTATTTTATATTTTATAGAAATAAACTTGAATATATTCATAATATTTACTATAATTATAATCATTATCAAGTTTGATACATTTATAAAATAGCTCAATATATATTTGAAATCACTTAAATTTGAGATAATTATGAAAAATGCACCCGATAGCATAAACGTGTGAGATGAGATGAAAATATTTTATCAATTTTTCTTCTATTTCGCAACACACACACCAATTATAATGTCTATCTAAATGCATGTCAAGATTAACAAACATTTAAAGGACAATTAAATGTTAGAACTATATTGCTTATAAGAAGTATTAGTATACTCTTTAAACATCTGTATGAAACATATTAGTTCAAGTATTATTACCAATTTATATTAGTAAGAGGCTGGCAATGGTCCTCGGTGTGTATAGAGTTATAGTTATTATAAAGCAGTGTAGGCTCTTGCTTAAATTTATAAGCATATGCAAGAAGATCATAAGTAGAGGTTTGTCTAGTTTAGATATCTAAAATTAATTTATTTAATTTATTTCTACTAGTCAAAAAAGGTCTTCATATTCAAGTTCCATATTACCCCCGAGTTCACGACTAGTATTACTTTCTTTCTAATAGGCTCGATTAATTATTAATATATCGTCTTTATTCCATCCTTAACAACCAATAGAAGTATATATCTTAAAAAACTAGTGTGTATTTTTCTTAAATGCTAAGGTTCAATCGATTATAAGTCTATAAATGTTTGTGGTGTTAGAAGGTACATCATCCAAAGAAATTGACATATTTTATGTTTAGCATTAAAATCAAATATGCATTGTAAAAACATTCTTTAATTTAGTGAGCATTGCGACTCTCAATAACATAAAAGTATATAATTTTTATTTGGAGTATCCATGTAGGATCATTCTAATGTAAAGTAACAAACATAATATCAAAGTCAAGAAATATTGCTCTATCACTAGACAAATAACCTTTCTGTGATAAACTTAAAATTATACGAGTAATTAGTTGTTTTTTGTTTTTAAAATATCAAATAGCTGCTGATTTCAAAAAGATACATGGGATGTGATATCCATATGTTGACATAAGAAAAATAAAGTGCACTATCAATGGTAAATTCTCTAGCTTTATCCATATATAGATTATTATTAAAAACAAATACATTGTCAGAATTTAGATTTATGTTCGTTTGGAGCCCATCTTCAACAATGCTAGAAGTATCTATAATTGGTGTACTTTTTCCATGAATATAGGTCAATTTTTTTTAATCATAAATTTTAAATGTAGATTTATTTATTTTTGTAAGCATAATAAAATGTTATCATGGCAAATATGTTTTCTTCTTAAAATTTGAACTAGTGGTAGTGTTGGCGCTAAAGGATCATGCATCTTGGTATTTTCATCATCAAAATCATAATTTTGATTTATAGGTCGAGAACAACTGAGTTAGGCACTAGTATTGAAAATTTTGTTGATTTTTTGTGCTAATAAAGAATTAAAAGAATATGAGACAAGTAGTAATATCAAACAGATCAAGCAATAACACATTTAAAAAAATTGATATATTATACCGATCATTTAATCACCATTTATCCATCACCAAACAAACTTGTCAATTAAGCTATTTATTAGATGAATGCATTGACCAATTTTGAAACTTTGCTCCAATTCAGAATTCCGATCAAATTTAAAAGTTTGGTCAAATTAAGAACTTTGATCAAATTTGTGATGAAAAATAAGATATTTTCGAAGATTATAAAAGAAAACGTTGGTTTGACATTTGATAAATGAGAAACGAGAAATATATTCGCTATTTATAGAGGAAGTAAACAAAATAACCAGAATCCCGATATAAATGGGTACCCAGCTAGCCAAATAGGTACCTGTTTGGGTCCAACAAATATTTTTTTCTAAATTTTTATATCAAACGAGTATACAGTAGGCCTGTTTGGTAGATGTTTGGCTCTAACATATTTTTTTTGTTGGACCATAACGGGTACCTAAAAGTCTAGCCATGCACCTATTTAGGTCCAAGTATTATTTGTTTATGTCGTTTGATCATAACGAGTACCCGTCAGGCTAGCTGGGTACCTGTTTAGGTCCAACGACTATTTTATTTCTGTTGTTGAGCCATCACGGGTACCAGGTCGGCCATTCGTGTACCCCGTTAGTTTCTATACGGGTGCTTGTTTAATAATAGTTTGTCATGGCTAAAAACGATTAGCCAGTTTTTAGCCTATAAATACCATGATGTTATAATTTATAATTTTTCATCATTTAAATTTCTCCCAGTCCAACTATTATGATAATCCTTTATCTCTCAATCATATTATATAATATTCAAAGTTGATATATTCTCATCCCAAATTGGTTCCAAAACCCGAAGAAGTATAACGTAACCCGAAAAACTAGCGTCTAAACAACATGAATAAGAATAATCAATGCCGAAAAAGGGGAATAACAAAATTAATAGTCGAAATGGGAATACAATATATCCTAGTATGTTTTTAGATCCAATTTGAGATGATGACCACTTGAGGTACCAAATTAGTTATAAATAATATTATCACCTTAAGATGGATGAGATTTGCGTCACATTATTGCGAATCGTATAATGGGTTAGTCGATAAATTTTATGATAGCATTAATTTTGTTTAACTTTTGCTGTTAATGGTTTTGAGGGTACAATATATGCTTCCGACGTAGAAAATGAATTTAATATAAATATACATGACTATGACAATCATCTTTATTAGAGTGTCCTAAAAAATAATTAGCCTGAGAATTGGCCTTTGTGAATAATGATAGATTTTGTATGTTTAACAAAGCCAAAAGAATATCTAGACACACTGGTATCAAATTAAACTTGAAAGATGCTCAAATATTTGCATTGAAATTGGTTAGTGATTATCTCATTCCAGTTAATAATAAGGATTCATACATGATCAATCTTTAAATATTTGGAGCTGTTGCCATAATGTTGCCACGAAAAGTAAATTTTCTAGGTTTGATCATTGGACATAAGTAATATTCACGTAATAAACGATTGCTTCCTTGTGGGATGCACATATCTCATTTTCTTAAGAAAAAAAAGTAGGTGTTAGTTCATATCATAGTGATTCAATTCTTAATCGTTGTAGAATAAGAAAGTCATATCTTCTAAATCAAGAGATATATACTCATAATGGAGAAATCTACTTAAAGTATGAGGTGTTTTAATATTTTAAATCGTTTAGGAATGATAAATAAAGGTACAATAAGTGTCATCCACCTATTCGTTCTAAAGATTATATATCATCTCGGAATTATAGAGTTCAATTTGATAGTGGTGGTAGTAATACTTCAAAGCTACTATTTAAAGGTAGAACGAGAGATGTCATTTAACTACGAAATGAGTCAGCAGTGGAATTTGACAGACAGTTATAATCGCCATCCTCCACATTCCGCTCCTATATAACCATAAACTCATACATAACTACAAGCTCCTGCTAATTAGGGTGAATAATGATGATTTAGATAATTATAATTTTTATATTTTGTTGTGTGAATATTAAAAATTTTTAAGAATTATGTTTTCAATGTCTTCCATATATCAAGTATTTCGGGTATGATAAATATCTTAGTTTTGTCTCATTGGACTAAATTTACTCATAAAAATTAGTTTTTAAAAAATATAGAGGAAGATATAATAAACTATTAGAAATATCTAAACAAAATTTTAAAAATATATATCAAATAAATATCTCAAATATTTTATTTATGATCAATAAATGATTCTTTTCGTTCAACTAAATTTACTCATATAATTAGTTTTTCAAAAAAAAAATTGACTATGTATAAACTATTAAAATTACGAAATAAAAAAAAATAAATCATCAATATGAGGACTAAAAAATTACAAATAAATTAAGTTTGTCACAACCAGACTAGGTCAAGGCAGGACTTCGGTCATAACATGATTAGGTCATGTTAGAACCTTTTACACTCGGTCATTTAATTTGTTGGTAATCATTTATTAGTATCATCGGATTTTTAATAAATTTACAAATGACTACTTTTTAGTCATGAAGTTAATTTTGGATCGATCACGAATTTCTAATGGACTAAATATTCATTATAAAATATTGTATTGTTGCTAGAGATTTAAAATGATTATATTTAAATAGATTAACTCACTTATATATTAGTAACGGGTATACATCGAACCCGTCATTTCATTGGTCTAGCCCGCTTATTCACAACATAGGCTCAAAAATCTAATTTTTTTTTCTTCTTTTACCAAAGAGAAACCTAAACACACCATAGAGACTCCTTATTTATTCACCTTCCAAACATTACCCACCAGTCCATAAATAAATAAGAAAAATTGCAGTTGGATTTTCTAAAACCTCATTCGTTTATCGATTTAAGCTTAACAAACTGTAGGTTTGGATTTCCAAATTTTTACTACTATATTTTACTAACACTACCACACCCAGTTCAAAATTCCTAATCTCTCCTCATAGAGACTATCTTCAAGGATTCGAGTGACAATATAAATGAGTATATGTATTTCATTATTATATATTTCTTCTTAACTTTAGATTAATATTTTTTAATCTATCTATATGAATTTATGGGTGTTAGACGAGGGTTGGTCATTAAGAACACTTATAGGTTAAATAAAGATAGCTTCCATTCTAGACTCAACAACCTCTTTATATAGTAAGAGATAATAAGGGGTATTGTTAATATTTTTATCATTTTAATTATTTTTTGGGTTTAGTCTATTTTAACTTAATAGGGTAAAATTTGTATTGAGTTTCATTTAATATCACTACTTTTTAGATATTGAGGTATAATTGAGGATACTATATTGTATTAGTTAAATTGATAATAAAAATAAAATTCACGTAGCCGAGTAAGTTTATTTAAAATTTAGAGATATTGATTATATCACCGCTCATGAGCTAAGATAAAAAAATATCATGTGTTATAATTTAGTAGCTTTTAGTGTTGGAGGACTGTTGGTGTCAGTGTCTTTATCACCACCGGACTAGTCACATAAACAATCTTCGGCCTTTTGGTTTTTATATCTTACATCATTGCCAAAATATATCTGCTTTATTTTCTTTTTTTGTTATACTGAATTTTCTCTCCGCATTCCTGTCGTCGGCGCCTTCAGTTACCTCATAGTCATCTTTTCTATATACAAATCTTTGATTATTTGTCAATTACTATTTGTATAACCAAAACTTACGAGTTTCTAAGTTTAGGTATAAATTGTAATGTATAAAAAACAAATTTTTGGCTTTTTAAAAAATATATCATTTGCTTGTTTTAAGATTGGAAATTTGTCTACACATATTGAGCTGTAAAAATAGTGTTGATATGAGGTTGTAACCTTAATAGGAGAGAAAACTGCCTCTCATTCTGAATGTTGGAATATTAAAAATGCAGGCAAATTTATAGGCAGTTTATAGGGATGAATATATTAATGAAGGACGTATAATAAAACACATTTATGGCTAAAAGTTTTACAAATTACTTGTGCACTGCACTTGGAGTTTAGAATTCAAATTCATGAAGAATAAAAGTTGTGGGACTATAAATAGTAGAACAAGCCCAGTTTTTCTGATATTATCCTTATTCTCATCCTCACTCTCTGCATCTACCAAAGATATATATACCTTAACCGACTCATTATATTCTTCAAATTAAGAGTTTATCTTTAATTTAATTTTTATGATTTACAACATAAGGAGTTCTTTGTTCAACCCAATAATATCACTTTTCCATGTACTTTTCTTTAGGTTTGTGCTTATTTCTAGGTTATGCAAAAAAAGTTTAAAAAACTTGATCAAGCAATGAGGATTAACTCCATATGGTATAAAAGGTGCCATTGATGGTGCGACCATTGGGTGCTTCAACTAGATAAGATATAAATATGTTTCTTTAGTGGTTGAATATATACAAAACCCTTCTTTGAATCTACCTTTTGGAATTGTTGGTTATATTTTCATTATTTTTTATTTTACTACCTTATGGCTTTGTCATTGCCTCTCATAGTTTCTTACAATAAGGTTAGTAGTATCGATCATACGCCTAAAAATAAATCATACAATTGAAATTAAAATTTTGAAGTCACTGTTGTATAGATATCAAAACAAAGATCACACTCGGTGGTATTTGAAAGGATGGGGCAAAGATAGAAAAAGAATATAGTAAGGACGTGCAAGTATGAAGATATTAGGATATTTTCTAGTTTCAATGATACGCCAAACTAGGTACCTTTTGTGTTATTGGGAGGGTATGATTGGTTCCCTTTTGATTATCCAACGTTCATCCCTCAAGAGGCCCTCCCTTGAATGCCACTATTTTGTTAGGTGTATATACAATAATAAATATTTGAGTTTTAACTGTGTTTATGAGAAAACAAGTCACATATAATTTGATAGAACAAAAAACATATGAAGTTCACCTGTTTAAAGGATGCCAAAATTTAATTAGGAACTAGTTATATCCTTACGAGTGTCCACTAAGACGAGTGTTGATTTAAGTTTACGGGTGTCCACTAAGACGAATGTTGATTTTAGTTATATCATAAGCGATTTTTAACATGAAGTTGTTATAAAAAAAAGTTTACTTAATGTATTTATATTTAAGTTAGAATCAAAACTGTTTTTAAGCGCTTTCTTTTCATCTCAGGGATTTGGAAGCAGTTGATCTTGATAGGGACCATGCGGTCGAGTAACTTTATCTTAAATTTGAATATATTTATTTTGGATATAGTCATGAATATTGTAACTATACTTAATTCTCATTTTAAGATATCATAATAGAATCATCTACTTATCAATTGTTTATATTGTCTTTTAAACATTTTTTAGGGGCTAGATATCCTATTAATAATATATAAGTGACTAGTATGTTATTGTCCATTTTGAGTCTGAATGCTTCATACGAGTTAAGGTATTTTGATAATTTATATATGATTGATCTATTCTATATCTAAATGATGAGAGATTGAGCATCAAATTTAAACTTCAACATGTGACTTCGTCATATATAAACTTATGGAGATGAAAAGTATTAGTGAGAAATATATATCTCTTGTGATGTATGAGTTTGAGAAATATGATGTTGATATTTTATAAAATTTGACGAGTTAATATATACTATTTTCATAATTATCCTCCGAATAACAAGATACACTTGTTATACATGTTTATTGTACTTTGATGGATTTTTTTTTCTAACAAGAGTTTTGTAATTTTTTTGTTATTTAGCACATATTGTTAATGTATACGTCAAGTTGTCATAATACATAAATTTATAAAGAAAGTATTAAAATAATTTATATTTTATAATAAAAAAATATAAAAGATGATTTTGTAACCGATTGAGCCGCTTTTGTTTAACAACTCGGACATTGTAATATATGTACAATTTGTCACGCTTAAAACTTGTACGATTTGAAAATTATGATAACATTAATCCTAAAATAGTAACATTAACCTATTTATTAGTTCATATAATTTAGGAGATTATATAATTTATAATACAAATACAAACAACGAAATTAGATAGATAGTAGACAAAGTTGACATAGTTGACGTTTAAGGTGCATTCATGGTGACGAATAATTCCAGTTATGCTTGTACCGTTTCTCGAAAGGATATTCCTCATCCTCGTTAGTTCCATCAGAACTTGGGTATATTCTAACAGCGGTGGCTACCGCGTCCCCTTTATCTTGCAGTTCTTGCATCACATGTTTCAGCATATCTTTCGTAATAGTAGTCTCAAACCCTATACTGAAAGCATCACTGGTTTCCCATTGGATATCACGGGAGAGTGCCTCAATAGGAATACTCGACATAATGTTCAAATATTCTAACCTAGCGGCCACCTTCACGTCCGCATGGTCGGGACATCATAGACCCAAGACACATTTATTCCCTACCGTGCATGAAGTACATTCTTCATATAACAGCATCGACAAAACTATGTGTCTCTATGACATTGCGTCTTTCACAAATTCAAAATATTTGAGAAGGTTTGAATCTTCGTGCACATTCCAATTCGAGTATGTATATTACTCGATTCGGCAGGAATGTAACAATTGAATGTGCAAAACATTTACGGATAACCAATATCATTTGACGGGCTATCTAAAATTATCGGAATCTTTAAAACATTTATTATGCTTTTATCACCTGGTAAATGAGTATTTTTTATCCGAACGTGTAGAATTTTTCACCCGATGGGGGAAACTCTCTCGTTGGTTTTGATTTTTCAAACCAACGGAGTAGGAACTCAAAAATATGCATCCTTAATAAATTTTCTTACGAATGTCTCTCCGGCAAGAAGGAAGTTTTCACTCGCCGAGGGGAAACTACCCCGCCGGGATGGAATTTTCTACCTGGTAGGGTTGTTACCCAATGGATCACGTATTGTATTCCGGCGCGGAAAACTCCCATAATCTAGACTAAGTTATTGTTAATATTTAGGATCCTTTCCCGTTAGGTGAGAAATTTTTGCTCGACGGGTGGAAACAACCCTGGCGTGGTTCAATTTTCTACCCTGCAGGGCAGGCACCAAAATTCTAAATTTTGATGTCCTTTGTTTTTTGTATACAAAACCGGTGGGTGACATAATTTCACGCAACGGGGGGAAACTCTCCTGCCGGGGAGGAGTTCTCTAATCGTCAGATCTTCTGTTTCGTCCCGCTGGGGTTAGATATGAATTCAACCACTACCTTTTTTTACAAACTCCATTAAATTCTCCACAAGGAGTTCACCAAACATAAAAATTTACTAAAAGTAAAAAATAACCGTTTACAACATACAAACCATTCAATATTATTTTACTAAAATATCAAACATAATAGCAAAATACAAACCATTTTACCGATTTAAAACCATCCAATATTATACAACATACAAACCATCAAATGTTATGTTGTAGAACAATAAACAAAATATCAGAACAGTTGTTCACAATGATAGTTCACTAAAATATCAAACAAAACAACAAGATACATAAGATGACAAGGAGATGGGGGTTTGTTATTTGAAGCACTGTTTTGGTAAAATTTATGGCCTCTTTCAGACTTTCGTCGAGCGGTTGAATACGATTTATGTATGAAGTGCATCTACAGCAGAGTATTCGTCGTGGATATGCGAGTGATGTGAAACCATCCGTATTTATTAACATAAGCTACGTATTCATGTGTTGATGTCCTACAGGTTTTTGACAAAGATCTTGTATACCTATCCATCACATAGAAGTGGTCCCACCAGTTTTTCCAATGCCGAGTGTCAACAATATCACGTATTATTGCATCTGGTGAGACAAAATCAAGCTACAATGGGATCAGTGACTTCTCTTGCATCCAACCAAATTTTTGCATCATTCGATACGACATGTATAGTTAAGTCACATACATAATGTGAATATAGTTGCGATAAAATTGAATCTTCTGCACCAGATACGCCTCTCTAATGTCAATGTAAGGTTGGAAAATCACATGCGAGCAAACAAAAACATAACCTTGTAACAAACAAAAACATAAATTTATCCGTGAAGTAAAAAATATGGTAGATATATGACACTACTTACATGCTTTTCTTGTTGAAAGGCAGGGATGTCGCGGCAATAAAACTTCGGTTGAACATTTGTCCCCATAAGTGTTTTGGACAACCAGCTCAACATCTTCTGATTGGTTGGGTTATATGTGATGAGTCCGAATTCGAAGTGCTCCCCGGAAGGGTAGTCCAAAGTAAATCTCCCCAGAAATTCGGACAGGACTTGTTGATCAGACAGATGATTTCGAACACTGAAAACTTAAGACAGTTCGAACTATGACTAAAGTACTAAAAAACCTAAACACTATCTGACTAAGCTACCTGCACATCTGCTTAAAACTTATGGGTCTTTAAACATGACCCGGGTCCATTAAACTTGACCCGAAAGCCCATAAGGGCCCAAATTTCACACTATAAATGCCCAACCACCAGCATTAACTATGGGTAAGAAAAATTAACTGCTGCCAGGCTGCTTAATTCTCTCTCCACCCTTGAAACACCCTGAAATACTTTGGAACACCTTTAAAACACCACCATACTACCGTGAAACACCCTTACACCGCCTTAAAACTCCACTTAAAATTACCAGCCTACCCTCAGGCTACTTTTATCCACACCAAATTGGCGACCACAGTGGGAGGCGACGGTGCCTGAATCAAGCATTCAAAACCAAGTAAGGAAATTCTGTTCGAATGAATCCGGATAATCCAGAGCTTCCACCAGCTTTGCTCGAAGTGGTGGAAGAGAACGATGAATATACTGTCCAAGAGCGTGACAGGTTGAGGGTTGAAATAGAAGCTCTGAGGGCTGAAAAGGCCAAGATGGGCGTGAAGGAGAAATCCAAAGCATCAGTTGCTCATCGCTCTGATAACCCTCGAGAGCATGAGGCTTCAAAAACTCATGTGAGCACTAAAAATACACATGCCAGTTCTAAAAAGTCTCACCGGTCCAAGCCTGTGGAGAGTTCTGACTCAAGCTCAGAATCTTCGGACAGCTCTTCGGACAGTGAGGGAAATGAAAAATCCTTGTCCTCCAGTAGTGATGAGGGGCGAACCAGGAAAAAACAGAAGCAAGTCAAAAAGTATTCCAGAAAAAGAGATCACCATGGAAGAATGAAAAGGCACATTGGGAAAGGATCATCTCACAACCGGAGGCATGTAGACCGGATGCTGGTGGATCCTTTTGCCTTCCATGATGAGCCAGGTATCTTTGCAACACCTAATGAGGATAGTGCGTTCAGTCGTGGGAGGAATTGGAGGCAATCGCCATTGTCTTCCAAAATACTGTCCGGAAACCTCCCCAAGAGGTTTGATAGCACCAAGATGGAGAAGTACGATGGCAGTACTGATCCAGACAATCATCTGGAGCAATTCAAGAACTTCATGATGAACTTTGATGATGATGATAAACTACTCTGCAGGGCATTCTCCCAATCCTTCACGGGGAGTGCTCTGAAGTGGTACAACAGCCTTCCTCAGGGTTGTATCAGAGACTTTGATACTTTTTGGGTGGCCTTTCGAAGGCAATTTGTGGGAAGTAAGGACCTAAAGGGTAATGGAGATACCATAATCCATTGTGCCCAGGAACCAAACAAATCATTAAAGGAGTACATAAGTCGTTTTGTGAACACAAAAAACGGGCTGACTGATTGCTTTGAACAAGTGGCAATAGCCTCCCTGAGACAAGGTTTGAACCCGGGCAACCTGGCCGATTCAGTAACCAGGAAGAAGGCCATGACCTGGGGGGGATTGCTAAATCAAGTTGGCAAACAAATAAATGTTGATGAAACAAAGAAGACCAGGGTGCACAGACAGGTGAGATCCACCCCGGTGGCGCCAACTCCAAATCAAAACCAGTCCGGGAACAAAGTTAGAGAAACCGGACAGGGGCATGGAAGGGGAAAAGCTCAGTCTCAACCAGCTGCTCCTGCACAAAGCCAACAGTCTAGAAACAAAAGGGGACCATGGGTCCAACCGGAATGGTTTGCAGAACTCAAAGAAAGTGTGGCAACCATTTTCGATAAAACAAAAGATGAAGTACACTACCGGAGACCAGCGACCTTGCAGTCTCCCAGAGAACATCGAAACAGTTCTTTTTGTCAATATCACAATGATATTGGCCATACTACTGATGATTGCATAGCACTGAAACAAGAGGTTCAAAACCTGATAGAAAGAGGGAAATTGGGTGCATACGTTAAAAGAAGAGGAGGCAACAGGCCTGATAACACTCACCGGGCTGGTCCGGTTAATGCTGCCCCAGAGGGGGCTATGGTAATCATTGAAAGGTTTGATGTGGAATCCGAATACTTGGATCCTGGCCCAACGAGAAACAGAGTGGGTGCGATAGAGGAGCGTTCCAGGTCGGTCTCCGGGCTCATTGAGTTCTTTGAATCCTTGACAATTTTCGGAGGGGACACTGTAACGGCTCCTACCACTTCATCAAGAAAAAGGCATGTTCATAATTTGGCTACCCAGCTAGAAGGGGGCATGACCTCATATCAATCGTCAAGTTTGTTCCCATTCATTGTCTTTGATGGGGATGATTTGAGAGACATTGCTGGCCCTCATGAAGATGCTGTTGTTATAGGAGCATCGATAGGGGGCAATGAGATAAGGCGAATCTTGGTAGATACTGGGAGCTCTGCCAATATCCTTTTCTTAGATACTTACAAGAAAATGAAAAATCCAGCTGTGATTCAAAAGTCAGACAGATCGATCGTAGGCTTCACGGGCAGCTCAGCTGATGTAATCGGTGAGTTCGAAGAAGAAGTATTGTTGGGCAGAGACCCTTTCAAGAAAACAGTCAGAATACTTTTCATTGTGGTGGATTGTCCCACTTGCTACAATGCTATTCTAGGGAGATCTTGGCTCTCTAGGATGCATGCAGTGGCTTCGACAGTCCATCAGTGTCTAAAATATGCTGTTCAGGGGCAAGTTGGGGTTGTCCGGAGCAGTCAAAAAGTTGCAAGAGAATGCTATGCCACTGCCTTGGCTCCACGAACGCTGGGGGCAGTCCGAATAAATGACCAATAGCAGTTTGAGGGCCTTTCTGGGGGTGAGGGTGAAATTGATGACCCCAGAGAGACCCCCGGAGTGTTGATCCCGGTTGAGGAGGTTGAAACACATTGCTTGGAAGAAGGAAAAATTGTCAAGATAGGGTCCAAAATGCCACCAATGTTGAAAGAAGGTATGTTGAAATTCTTAAAAGACCATCAGCATGTTTTTGCTTGGTGCAACGCTGATGTTACTGGAGTTCCATCAGAGGTGATTTCCCATCACCTATCTGTCCGGAGAGACGTGGCACCAGTGGTGCAAAAGAGGAGAGCTTTCTCAAAAGAAAAGGCTGATGTCATTGTACAAGAGGTTGACAGACTCACAAAGATGGGGCACATTAAAGAATCTCAGTACCCTTTCTGGACTGCCAATCCAGTCTTGGTAAAAAAGAAAAACGGTAAATGGCGAATGTGCATTGACTTCACAGATCTCAATCGAGCTTGCCCAAAAGACTTGTATCCGGTTCCCCGGATAGATCAGTTAGTAGACTCTACTTCTGGGAACAAGCTGCTCTCCTTCATGGATGCTTTCTCCGGGTATAATCAGATCCAGGTGGATCCAAAAGATCAAGAGCATACCACTTTTGTTACTGATAGGGGTCTGCACTGCTATAAGGTGATGCCCTTTGGCTTGAAAAATGTTGGGGCTACTTATCAAAGGTTAGTCAATAAGGCATTTGCTGATCAAATTGGAAGAAATATGGAGGTTTACATTGACGATATGATGGTGAAAAGTGTGGATGAGCAGCTGCACTTGTCCGACCTCCAAGAGACTTTTGCCAACCTGGCCAAGGTGAATTTAAAGTTAAACCCTGAAAAGTGTGTCTTCGGAGTGCAGTCCGGGAAGTTCTTAGGGTATATTATAAGTGAGCATGGGATACAGCCCGACCCGGACCAACTCAATGCTTTGTTCCAAATGGAGCCTCCTCGAAACGTTAAAGAAGTACAGCGGTTAACGGGGAGGTTAGCAGCCTTGAACAGATTCATCTCCAGGTCTTCGGACAGATGTGCTCCATTCTTTCAAACCTTGAAGGGTGCAAAGGGGTTTGAATGGACACCACAGTGTGATGAGGCATTCAATGAGATTAAGAAACATCTGTCCTCTCCCAAGACTTTGTTCAAACCAATCGATGGGGAGACTCTCTTTGTATATCTGGCTGTTTCAAGTTGTGCCATCAGTGCTGTGTTAGTAAGGGAGGTTGATGGGTATCCTCACCCAGTGTACTACATCAGCAAAAGCTTGATTGATGCTGAGCGGCGCTACTTGAAACTTGAGAAACTAGCATTGGCTCTGGTGATAGCTGCAAGAAAGATGAGGCCTTATTTTCAGGCTCATCCTATCATTGTCCGGACGTCTTTCCCTTTAAAGAATGTCCTTCAATAAGCGGACATTTCAAGCAGAATGACAAAGTGGTCAGTAGAGTTGGGGGACTTCGACATAGATTTCGCTCCCCGGACAGCAGTAAAAGCTCAAGTTGTGGCTGATTTTCTGGTTGAGTTCCACTCTGATAGGGACTCAGAACAACCAGCTGATTCAAAAGACAAAAAAGTGTGGATTGTCCGAGCAGACGGGGGATCCAGTGCCATAGGGTCTGGGGCAGGAATATGTCTCACTTCCCCCTATGGGGACAACATGTTCCAAGCTATTTGTTTTGCTTTCAGGGCATCCAATAATGAGTCCGAGTATGAAGCAGCTATAGCTGGGTTGAAATTGGCATACATCTGTGGAGCAAAAAGGGTCAAGCTGCTAAGTGACTCCCAATTGCTTGTTCACCATGCCTTGGGCCTATCAGAAGCTAGAAAAGAACAATTGATCAAGTATTTACTACTCTTGAAAAGTGAGGCCATGAAGTTTAAATCCGTTGTCTATGAGCATATTCCCCGGGCAGAGAATGAGCTAGCAGACTCATTGGCAACAATAGCATATACGGAGTCCTATCCATGGATCCATGTGCTTGAAAGCCCTTCTATTCAACTTGATGAAGGTGAAAATGAGGAAGTCTTTGAAATACAAGTAAACCGGCCTCAAGACTGGAGGTTTCCTCTTATGCAATATCTGTCTGATGGCATCGTGCCTTTGGATAAACCACAAGCCAGAACGTTAAAGCACAGGGCTCGTGGTTTTATCATGATTAGAGAGGTCTTGTACCAGAAATCCTATAGCAAACCTCTCCTACGCTGTTTAGGGGATCATGAGTCACAAATGATTCTCTCCGAATTGCACGATGGTGAGGGGTCAGCCCATTGTGGATTTAGAGCATTAACAAGAAGAGTGCTTCTCTCCGGATATTATTGGCCAACAATAATGAAAGATGCTAAGGAGCTGGTAAGAAGATGTGACCCATGCCAGAGGTACAGCAATGAAATTCATGTACCAGCCATTCCTTTGGAATCAATTTCTGAGCCCATCCCTTTTGCTCGATGGGGATTGGACTTAGTTGGGCCTCTCTCTGTGGCGTCCGGAGGGCGTAAAACCATAATTGTAGCCATTGACTACTTTTCGAAGTGGATAGAAGCAGCCCCCTTGGCAGGAACAACATCAAAGGCTGTTATAAAATTCATTCTATCCAACATATGTTGCAGATTTGGTGTCCCCCAGAGAATAACAACAGACAATGGGCCACAGTTTGACAACAGAGAAATGGAGAGCTTCTGTGCCTCAAGGGGTATTCAGCATTGCTTTTCTTCACCTTTCCACCCACAGGCCAATGGGCAAGTTGAGGTGGTTAATAGGACAATACTGTCCGGTTTAAAGAAAAATTTGGAAGGGGCTGCTGGGAAGTGGCCTAGTTATTTACAAGAAGTCTTGTGGGCCTACCGGACAACGCCTGGGGCTGCAACACAAGAATCACCTTTTGCCTTGGTCTATGGGATGGATGCAGTAGCCCCCATAGAGAAGACACTCCCCTCCTTTCGAGTCCACAACTTCTCCGGACAGGCTAATGAAATGGCAGTCAGAAATCAACTTGATTTAATTGAAGAAAGGCGAGTAAAAGCTCATCTTAGAGTGGCACACTATCAGGGCTTGATGAGAAGCAGGTTTGCTTCTAAAGTTAAAAGAAGGGACTTTCAACCAGGAGATAAGGTGTTGAGGAAAGTTTTCTTACATACCAAGGAAAAGCTCTTCGGAAAGCTGGCCCCAACTTGGGAGGGTCCCTATACTGTGATTGAAAGAATCAAGCCTGGTACATACTGGGTTAGAAGACAAAGATGGCAGGGTTTTAACTCACCCTTGGAATATTGAACACCTTCGAATGTACTTAGAATAAAACTTATATAAATATTTACTTGTTTAAAACATCCATGTAAATATTTGGGGGCATACTACTACCTCTCTCCGGCGCCACGGAGAGCTTTAAATGAAACTTGGAGCTTTCTTGAATAATTTTCTAAGTTTTTGCAAAATTCTGTTGATTGTCATACTATCCGGACTGAAAGGTCTAAGGGCTACTTAAATTCTAGCCAGAGAAACTAAACACTCTCACAACACAATAACTCAAGACTACTTAAACTCCAAATATTTAAACAGATTATGAAAGAAGAGAATGGTTGAGCAAAACAAAACATTCATTCAACAACTTAAAATTGCATTGGCCTTCCAAGGACTTTTTAAACAAGTTTGGGTGCAGAACAAAAATCTGTCCGAATAATTCGGACAACATCACAAAAAAGGTGCCTTGGCCTTCCAAGGACTTTGGTTCAAGTAAAAGATAAACAAAACAGATTATAAATTAAGGAGGAGCCTTTGAAGATGGCTCACCCTCATATGTTTTCTTGCCCTTGATGTCGCTTTAGTTCAATGACCTTCTTGCCTTTGGGGTCAACCTCTTCCTCACCCGGACTCTTTCCGGTTTCCTCTTCATCACCAGATGAGGATATATCAGTGTACCCTTCATCAACCATGGTCCAGTAGGGGAGATCATCGTCATCCACATAACGCCATAAGTCCCCTAGTCTCCTCTTCGGGAACTTCTCGTGAAACAAGAGGACCATGTCGGACTTCACTTTCTCAACCATTAATTCTTCACTCCGTATCATCTCCCTGGCATAAGCGTTGATTTTGGCCTTGATCATGGCCTCTTGATCCTTCACCAAAGCAGCTTTCTCCTCAACAGCCTGAGTCACTGCATTCTCTAAAGCAAGTTTGTCAGTGGTCAGGTTGGTGACAATCTTCTCCTTTGCTGCAGTTTCTCCCCTTGAGGCTGCCAAGTCCTTCTCCAATCTGGACAGCTTAGCCCGGAGATCTTTTACGGTCTCTTCTAAAGAAGCAACTTTTGTGTTGCTTTCATTTTGACTCTTCTTTAGCTGTTCGTTCGACTCCTTAAGCAGGTCAACCTTAGTAGTAGCAGTCCTGAGGTCATCGGACAGCTTCTCCTTCTCAGACTTGAGATCTCTAATGGTTTCTGCCTGACTCCGGACTTGCCTTTCCAGGGTGAGTACTGGTTGCACGTTGCTAAGGAGGGAATGGGCTATAACATCCCTCTCACTAGATACCAAGAAAGTCTTACCATTGAAGTTTACTGTGTTAGAGCTACTGGGGGGAACATATGGCCCTGCGAACTCATCTCTAGACAGGCCAAGGAAGTAGTCACCTAAAGGACCCAGACCGGTGACATCCACTTAATCCATGTTAATCTCTCCCCTATCAACTTCATCAGTGTGGAATTCCATTGGAATCCCTTCATTAAGATTCCCTGGGATCTCTTCGGCTAATGTTGGGTCAGTTGGGAAAGTGGGCTCCGGATCCCGGAGAGCAAGCTCCTCTCCTTGGGAAATCTTTTTCTTTTTGACCTCCCTATCAGCACTATCACTCGCTTGCTTGCGAGTCCGTTTAGCAGCCCTTGTGGGTTTTGGGGACTTCACTCTTTGTTTCTCGCTCTCCTGTTCTACCACTTGTAGAAGGTTTGCGTCAACTTGAGCCTGGGCTGGCACCTCTGAGCCTGTTGGGACCTCTTTCTCAGCATCCTCTACTGCTTTCCTGCTCTTCTTCTTCTTGCCCTTCATTTTACTTGGGGCTTTGGCCCGGGCAGGAAGGAAGAGGGTCCCATCCAATTCATGAGACCTTCTCAGCACTACATCTTCATCAGGTGGGGTGGAGAACTCCTCCCAGGTAAGATCCCTTCGACCTGTGGTGTTCCACAGATGGGATCTCGCTAAATTCCCAGGGGTAAAAGCTTTGTGGAACCGGTTCTCCCAGTTCTCTGCGGCCCATGCGTTTATCTTGCCACAGGTGACCTGTCCGGCTTTTAGATAGTCTCCGAACTCCTTTGGCAGCTCTAATAAAACAAGAAAGCGACTGGTTAGCATGAACTAAATGAAAAGAGAAATTCGAACAGAAACTTAAAGTAAAACTTACGATCGCTCCTCCATCTACTTCGAAGAAGGCTAGGATTCTCCCCGGTCTTGATTTTCTTACCATTCTCCCATGAGCCACTTACAAACAAGAACTGGCTCCTCCACTTGCTCTCCGATTCCAGGAGATCATCCACAGCTTTAAGATCGTTCCCCATGTTAAAGTGATAGAAAGGGAACTGATGGTGTTTGCATAAACTAGCTACAGCAGCGAACTCTTCCATTGGAAGAGGAATTCCGGACAACCTAGATGCCATAATGCATGACATCAAGGTGTACCATCCGTTAGGGCTTAGCTGTGATGGACATAGTTTGACTAGGTGGAAATAGCGCACTATCTCTGGATCCAGTGGGAACCTAAGTCCCCAGTTGAATAGCTCCGTAAAGAAGACTATTTCGTTCCTTTTACAATCCATCGGGGTCTCCGGATCGATGGGAATTCGGATTTTTACGTTTTCAGGGATCCCCCACTTAGTGCGAAACCGTCCCAAATCTCTAGTATGGATAAACGCATACTTGGTCTTTAACAGAGATAAAAGGTACTTGAACTCTACCTTGTGAAAGCAGGGCCCTACTCTCCCTTCGAGGCTCTCCGGCAGATCCGGACGCCTCAGATACAAGTCCTCTTTGCCCTTCTTGGCAACAACTACAGCAGTTTCAGCTTGTCCGGAAGACTCGGACTCAAACCTAACCTCCTCAGTGGAGTCTTCCATCCTCTCCTCCATTATTGTTGGGGGAGCTTCTGCAGAAACAGCCCGGGGAGGGATGAAGCTTGGCATAGCTAATCCTCCGGACTGTTGGCTCTTTGTATGTTTTTGAGTTCTCACCTCAGTTTGAGTTTCTGAGGTCGAAGTTTCCTTAGGAGGTAGTGGACTGCTAGCCTCCGGACCAACCGGCCTTTCCCGGAGAGTCCTAACAGTTGCCCCGGACCCTGACTCACTGGTATTTTTTGAAGAGAGTCCCTTAACCAATCTGCTTGGTCTTTTCATGATTAGTTTGTCTGGAGAATGATCGGAGTCGGACCCCATAGCAATGAAAGTGGTTTTCTTCCTGACACTTGTAACAGCGACCCCCGGTTCGACAGTGGGGATTGACTCTTGGACTGATGAGCCAGATACTATGGGGGAGAGTGTTGATTGAAAGAGTTTTCTAGATCTCGTACCTTTCGAAGAAGATGAACCTCTATCAGATTCTTCGATTGAAGGGGCTGGTTTCTCGACAGGCGACGCTGGAAGCCCTGCTGCAAGTCTTTTCTCTTTTTCAACCCTTTGAGTTTTCTCCAATTCTGAGAGATTAAGCCACCCACCCTTGATTAGAGCTGTTCTTGCTGTGAACATAAAACAACTAAGGAAATCTTGAAAATTTTAGAGAGATGAAGCTTTGAGTAAAATGGCAGAGTGAAAGTAATAGTGAGACTGTGAAAGATGAATAGAATTTATAGTAAATGTAAAAAAGGGTTTGATTCCTAGGAGAATCCGAAAAGTTGGGCAATGATTAAAAAACGGCGCTGACGTCATCAAAAGCATTTAAAGAGGTAACTTGTTCGAGATAGTGGTACAACTTTCGAGGTGAGAAAACGGCTAAAAGAAACCAACCAAAGTGTGACACGTGTCCCACTAACTCTGACACAGAACCGTTTGGAATTCGAAACGATTGCCTTGTCCGGATCTGTCCTCAACTCTCTCCGAATTGGAAGACCACTTCCTTTATCGGACTGTTTTTCAGTTCTTTGACAAAGACACTTGTTCAAAAACCTAAAAAAGGGGCTCCTGATGAGTCCGAATTCGAAGTGCTCCACGGAAGGGTAGTCCAAAGTAAATCTCCCCGGAAATTCGGACAAGACTTGTTGACCAGACAGATGATTTCGAACACTGAAAACTTAAGACAGTTCGAACTATGACTAAAGTACTAAAAAACCTAAACACTATCTGACTAAGCTACCTGCACATCTGCTTAAAACTTATGGGTCTTTAAACATGACCCGGGTCCATTAAACTTGACCCGAAGCCCATAAGGGCCCAAATTTCACACTATAAATGCCCAACCACCAGCATTAACTATGGGTAAGAAAAATTAACTGCTGCCAGGCTGCTTAATTCTCTCTCCACCCTTGAAACACCCTGAAATACTTTGGAACACCTTTAAAACACCATCATACTACCGTGAAACACCCTTACACCGCCTTAAAACTCCACTTAAAATTACCAGCCTACCCTCAGGCTACTTTTATCCACACCAATATGCACTGTTAACAACCACCCGGAAATCAACTAGACTCTTCAATGATGTCTTAGAAATGCCTTCCAAACCCTATACATTCATGCCAAAGCACATGCACCCCACACTATCTCATCAAGCATATTCAAATGCTCCAAATGGACGAGAAAATCATATTGAATGTATTTCTGGCTCGTGTTAGTGAATATGGTACAACCAAGAAAGAACATGATGTACGCACGAGAGACTTGTGTAGTCATTACAACAGTACGTGCGGTATTGGGATCCGAATAGTCGTTTCTAAAAAACTACTCCATAAGCCATCTAAGACCAAAACCGCTCCCATCCTGCTGCTTTATCTATTCTCGAACACCCCGGGTGTAACTCCCAACAGCTCGTTGTATCGAGTATCATACTCATCGTATTGGGTGGTCTGAAACGACTTGATTATTCTCCCCTCCTCTCCCCGATCTCCCCTGCTAGCTTCCACTGCACGGGAGAAACTCCCGCTACCACTACTGGAGTGCAGGCGAACCTTTTTTGAACTTGGTTTGTCCTCTTGACGCCGTCCTTTGGTAGATTTTTCCTTTTCCAGCCTAGCAATCTGTTGCCTGCAACAACAAAAATATAATTAGTTTCGAATTGTATTTTATTATATCCACAAATATGTCTAAGTAGATAAGTTCCCATCTGGCTGAATCCCCCGTACCGCTATCTACGAAGACCAACCCTGTCAAAGGTCATCCCTTACGGAGGATATGAACACCTGTAAAAAAATTACGTCCCCAACCGTGGTCGAAGGTCATCCCTCACGGAGGATATGAACACCTACAAACATAAATCCGAAAATATTAATTGTTCTCCAAAAACCAAACCTTAAATCCTTATTCTAACAAAAATCAAACCAAACCACAACAATATATTACTGAAAGCAATAATACAACCCTGGGTTTATCGACTTTAACCCCTAAATACTTTCAATATACCAAAATCAATTCAAAAACCTATAAAAACAAAAACAAAAACTAATAAAATAGGAATTTTATTATCTTCCTTTTTTTCCATTTGTTGTTGTTGTTGTTGTTGATTCGCTTAAATTTCAGTATCGTTGACCGAAAGAGTAGAAACAAGTGAGGAAAGAAGAGATTTTTGATAGATTTTAGAGGTGAATTGAGATAAAGTATGAAAAAAAAAATATGACCGGATTGGAGCCGGTTAATGAATTTAGATTACAACTTAATATTTTTTATGGATATTTCAAATAAAAAATGGAACCAATTACAAAATTGTTTGGAACTCCTTCAAATTGATGTTGTTTATCATTTTGGTATGACATTTTAATTAAAACCTAATGTTTATTGTGATATAACCCAAATGGAAACTATTGGGTTATGCTGGGTTGTCGAGAGTTAGGATAGTGGGATAGTAAGGCAGTATGATAGAGGGTTCAAATTATTCTTGTCATGGCCACAAGGCTGGCCTCTGCCTCTGCCTATCTAATCAACCCTTTTTTCCTTTTTAAGGGACTTTAATGGTGCCTTTAATTTGGCTTGAGCCACTGTCTGACTCTTATTATATGTCATGGCCCTGTTTTTAGTACTAAACAAATACAAATATATCCCAGTTTGTTTCTTTTTTGCATAACACACTCATAATTCATGTGCCCACATTGATATTAAGATTTTTAATTTCATAAATGGACTTCGATCAAACCCAAAATATATCAAACATTCGCTGGCAAAATTACCAATTCGTTTATTGATCTTATTTAAATATGATTTAAGTTTCCTTAACTATAATATTTGCATTGTTTGTAAGTTTATTTTAATGATATATTAGTACACCATAAGTATCACGAAAATAGTGTATATGTTAACCATATCTTGAGTAAACAAAAATATTGAGTGGTTCATAAAGATCTACGTTTCCCTAACCAGTCGTAGGAGGATTAATCATGCTGGCTTTTTACACAAAATTTTAAAAATTAAAAGAACTAGAATGGTTCTAAACATATATATATATATATATTATTTGTAATATGTATTGGTAAAAAATGACTTTCGCTATCCGATAATGAATAAAAAACTATTTATTATTAGATACTAAGCTCGTATCTTTTATGTTAAATATCTCCATGTATTAACAAAATTAGAAATTTGCATATATAACATTTTGTAAAAAATAGGTCATCCATGTTGATCGGAGTAAATAGTAAACTACCGCTGAATTTGTACAATAATTTTTTCTAATAATATCTCTAGAAATATATTTACAATCTTTAGCAGTTTGTTATATTTTCAAATTTGAATTTTTTAAAAAAATTAAAAACACATATATTTCTATATTTTAAACACAAACTAAACGAAATTCATGAGTAATATTGTTAGAATTTTTTTTTCGCAACTAAATTATCCGTAATCACACAACTGGAACACAATTTTTTAACAACTAACTTATACGTAATTTCGCAACATGAGCGTAGTAAGTTTTTAGAACTTATTTTGCAATCCAATTACACGTAATTAGCAATCAAAACAAAAAAAACAAAATTAAGAATTATATTTTAGAAATCTAATGTTATATGATAGTATTTTTTTATTTCTATTGAAACTATAATTTAAAAATATGATATTTAGAAAAAATCAAAAAACCAAAAAAATAATATTTGAAAAATATTCTGAACTATCAAATAATATCTGCAAATACTTATTTATCATATCATAAAATTCGTACTTTTGAAAATGTATAGATATTGATAAATTATCTTCGTTAATATTGTATAAAAATCAATACATAAACCATTACGAATAAAAAAGAGGTGTTTTTAAAATCAATTCCGCCGCTAGGAATAAAAAAAAGAACTGCTTTCCCTATGACTAAACAAATTAACGCAACTAAAACATACTCCTACGTAGGAGTCCATCATTATTATTTTGTTTATCTATACACTATACTAGTACTACTATATAGGATACCCACAAAACAAAAAGCAGCGCATAGAGTGGAGTCGAGGTAGGGTTTTAGCGGCCTAGCTTGACAACAGACTTGACAAATCTCCCAATACTAAAATGCAACAAAAGTTAAGGCTATGACATGATGATACGAGAGAGAATTTAGTCGTTTCTTTTCTTTTCTTTTCTTTTAAAAGAAAAAGCCAACTGCCTTTTGATATTTAGATTTCAGTAAATTATAGAGTAGATGTGTTGTGAAATACTGTGTACCTATATATACATATATATAAATATGTAGCAAAGCTAAATTTTCAAATATGTAAGGAGCTTTTATGTAGATTTCATTTATCCATACCGTGAGTTTACTATAGGTTACAAATATTTAAATTTTAAAATATAATTTCTTATAACATGAGTTATTTATTTTAGAAATATCTTACAAAATATAATTATATTTTATTCAAAATTAAGTCTTTTTTATATTTATTAGATTAATTTTTTAATAACATTAATTTTAAATAACATACATTATAACATTTGTGTTTATCTATGTTCACATAAAACAAACTAATATTAACAAACTAATATTGACTATCCATAGATATAATAGCTAGGAAGAGTTAATTTGGCTCCAATGGGTAACCGAGTTGGTTGAGTAAGATATGTTTGTGACCAAAGGTCATAAATTCAAGTCTTTCTACATACGTGTTTTTGGCTGAGTCTGTCATCTTGTGTGGTTTACTTTCTGGCGTTAGTTTGCAGACTCAAAAAAAAGTGAATTTGGCGGAAAGATTGTTTTGTTTTTATTGTTGCGTTGTTGAAGTAGATTTATACAGATAGATTATATTTAGGAGACAGTTAAAGACATGTATAACATCCATTATAATGTTATTATTAGTTTTTCTAATGACAATACCTAGTGGTGATGTGTTTTTTAGACGGTGGAGATATGTTTGAGTTAGCCATGAAAAATAGGAGAAATACATGGATTTAGATGGGGTTTTATAATATTATAGTTCTTAAGTATCATAGAATGAGTTTTTAATTGTTGGGTTTGTGGGTTTGAACTCGAGGAAAATGATATATAAATATTGTTGGAACTAATATGAGATAGAAAAATAACATTTTTCGTGAAAAATTGTTGGAATTTTGTTAGGGTTATTGAAATAGATTTTAATTTCCTCGTAATTTTTAAAGGACATAATTAGTGTTAGTTTCTAATCCATTTATATAATATTAAACTCCAACGTTTGATGCATGATGCATGGTTTTTGGTTAACGATGTTTGTTTTTATATGGTTGTGAGTCCTAATTTGAAAAAATAAGTTACAGTTTGATCTATATGGCTATATTCTAAAAATTTAAGTTTGATTTATATTAGAATACCTCAAATAATCTTAACTTTTTTATTCAAAATGATATGATCATATCTGACCGCTCCATAAATCTATGGAGGAGGTTTTCTGGATAAAACAATATTTAGAGGACTAAAATGTGGTTCAGATTACTTAGAAAATATTTTAGAGAGAGAAAGACATATTTTTAGAGAGAGAAAATCAATGTAATAATTTCTTAATCATTAATCAATCACCTCTTCTCCTAAAAGGGAGGGTCTATTTATAGTACGAATAGTAGGTCCCACAAGCTTAACAAATTAATAATTGTGGTCATATCCTCAAGTCTATTTTTTTATTTTACATTAGTCGTTTTTCGTTAGATAATTGACAATTTCTCCTAAGAAACTTTTTTATCAATAAAACACCCTTATCTCTCCTAGATCTTTAATCTTCCTTTATCAGTAGCCCTCCAATTCTTGTGAAAATGTTTTGAACAAGGATTGTTGTATACTTTTAACTTCGTTGGATTTTGCATAATGCTTTCTCATCGGATTATGGCTCCTCGGATTTTCTGAAAGTATACTAAAAATGAATCCAATCTCTTCGAATTTTAACAGATTTTTTTCATCCATACGAGATGTTTTTTCAGACAAAATTACAACGTCATACATTTTTCTGACACCACCTGATGAGTCCGAATTCAGCATGCTCCACGAACAAGGGCAAATCGGTCTAGTCTCTCCGGAAACCGGACAGGTCACATGGACATGGATCGAACAGGTCACTTGGACCGGACAGATTACTTTGAACACTATGAACATAGGGTTGTTCGAACTATGATAAAAGTACTAAAAAACCTAAACACTTCTTGACTAAGCTGCTTGCTCTCCAACTTAGAGCTCATGGGTCTTTAAACATGACTCGGGTCCATTAAACATGACCCGGGTCCATTAAATATGACCCGAAAGCCCATAAGGGCCCAATATCAGGGTATAAATACCCAACCACCTGCATTAACTATGGGTAATGAGAATTAACTGCTACCAAGCTGCTTAATTATCTCTCTACTCTCTAAACACGTTAAACACCCACACACCACCACTTAAACACCCACATACCACCGTAAAATACCAACTGAAATTACATGCCTACCCTCAGACGATTATTGTCCACACCACCACCAATGAAAATTCTTCTCTACGTGACAAATGTCAGTTGACTATCCTTTAGCGTGCTTCTCAACTTGACACGACATAGTCTAAGGGCAGCGCGTCAGTTCTATAAGTACTCATTAAGCCTATTCTAGACCATTTGCCCCTAGGTAAATGACTAGTCAGCTCCCTCCGCCTCATTGCTTACAAGCCCGGTTTCTTTATAAATACTACTCGTCCATCACAACTCTCCCGCATCACTTTTAGAGAGAGAAAGTTCTAGCAACTCATTTTAGAGAGAGAAACAGTCGTGCATGCCAAAAATCTCTTGCATACCGGAGTGGCTAACAATTAGCCAAAAATTCGAAGAAAGAAAGTTGCCGGTTTATACACTACACTAGAGCCCTAACCCCCCGAAGTCTTTTACTACGATACTTGGCCTCCCACAGAAAATTCAGCAGTTATCGTTCCTTTGGATATTTGCTCTCAGCCCTTAGTTAGGCTTGTTTGCCAATTTACAAGAGTGACTCCAAAATCATGAAGAAATATAAAAGTTCAAAAGGATCTTCTTCGAAACGAAAGAGGTACCATAAGGATAACAAGCACAAACATTCAAAGCAAAGATTCCCCATATGACGTTCCCTCAACAATTTCTACCACCTTTCACAAAACTCTAAGGCCTATACCCGAGATCCTCCCCGAAAACTAATATGAGAAGATATTGCTCAGATGACCAAGAAACCTCTTCAAGCAATTCGAGAGATAAATTTTTCAAAAGAAGCAAAGAACCACACAACTTATAAAGACAAAGTAACCCCCATTTCTGAAGAGAAACCAACCACCGCTACTGTTCTTTCAATTTCTGATGAGAAAACTGTTTCTAAACAAGTTCCTGGGGAAGCCTCCCACTCTGTTGTTTCTCACAATGTTAAAGAACAAACCACTATCATAGGCATCTTCGAAAATACAACTTACGCTATTGGTTCTCCAAATAAGAAAAAGAAACTCAAAGAAGACATCCCACTTCCCCCGGAAATCAAAGTCTTGGTAGGAAAAAATATGAAGAATGTTGATAACAAAAATCTGATGACCTTGCATAGTATTCAATATAAATCTTTTGAGCCATCCAAAGAAGAACTACTAATACTTCGATAGGGAATCCCTTCGTCAATTTATATCTGATTCCCCACCGTCAGAGAAATCCCCTTGTACATTAAAAACAACGAACTGATAGTTTATACTGAAATACTATAATGGGGCCTTCGCTATCCATTTGAACCCTTCTTCGTCGAATATTTTATGAAGATTGACCTATGCCCTACCCAAGATGGTCCTAACATGTGGTTCACTTTGATGGCATGTGTCATGACTTCTAGGATCTCAAGAATTCCTTTTTCCTTGGAGGAGCTGATCGGTCTTTCTGGGCTAGCAAAGAACCCATACTTCCCAATTTACTCGCTTACTTTTAGGCGCGGTCACAAAGTGATAAAAACAATTATAGAAGGAGACAAAAAATGGAAACAACGTTTCCTCTTTTTCTCTGGTCTTTGGGAGACTGGGTCCAAGGACACTCCTAGTAATCCTCACAAGCTCACATTAGTATGGACAAACAAAGGTATAGATCTTGATTTATCGAATTGTTTTCTCTTTCTTTATATAGGGACTAACACTTTCCATTTATTAACAATAATGGGGGGTATATCTAAGCCATACACTGACTTTGTTCCTCATGCTAAAGATATTTTTTCAGAGTTAAGTTTATGGGCCAAAACTGCTTGGTTTAATAAGTTTCGACTTTACTTCACCCCAAGAACCTTGCTAAGGGCCGTCTATGGAGACTTAACCCCTAGGAATGGCTAACACTAGAGGAACTCATGGTTTCCCCTTCGAAATAAGAATTGCTAGATAGGTTGGACAAGAAAGACGTGATCGTTTGCCTACCAACAAGAGATAAGACTAAAAGCCATCTTGATGAAGAATCAGATATTCCCTCAGAGATGGAAGAAGTTTCTAAGAGAGTAACCAAAGAGATAAGCACAGCTAAGATTTCAGATATAAATGATAGTGGCATTACTAATAAAATCAAGAAAGTTTCTCCCTAGAAGCATTCCATTCAGACTTCTTCCAAGAAGATAGTGCACAAAATATTGAAGAATATTTCCGAGAAGTTTCCAATGTCTCACCTACAAGTTCAGCATTCTTAAGAAAATGTTCTACCAGCTGACTCATCATCCTTGAGTACTTTTGAGGAAGGGCCTCCCTCTAGCTCCTTTAAAATTTATATGGAAGATAAATTTTCTCTTCGCATAAGAAATTTTCTCCACTCCTTTGTGACTATTGAGAAACAAATGAAATATCTTTAGGATCGGAGGAGTCATTACAAATTTGAACTCTCAAAAGTCAGATCAGAAGTTGAAGAGCTTCAGCAGAATCATTCGACCCTTGAACGACAAGCTGACTGCAAGTGCGAAAAGCTCCTTACATCTGGACACCATGCCATGCTCCTCAAAAAGTGTTGTCAGGATGAAAGCGCATTTTTTGCGGAAAAAAAACACAGCTAAAAATAAGCTCATTGTAGCTTATAAGGAATCTAACAGCTTACCATCATATGGCTTTAACAGATGCTTTAAGGATTTTGAAAGGGTGGTAAAAAAAATAGCTCATATTAGCTAATGTTGAGAAAGAAACAATCGATGTTGTTGAAACTATGCTGCTAAATGCGTTGATAAGTTCAATTCGAGGGATTCAAGAGTTAGGTGTGCCTTAATTCAAGAAATCCATGCACATTACCCTGATCTCAACTTAGGAAGTTTTTGGGAACATGTTCCAGCCAAATTTCGCCCTCTTAAGATAATGTTAAATGATAGTAAAAGTGAAATTGATAATGAAAGTGAGGACAAAATCTGATGGTAACGACTCATCTGAATCTACTGAGTGACAAAGTAGATGTTCCAACTACAAAAGTATTTTATAAAAGTCCTCTTAAAATTTGAGGCATTTTTGTTGAAAGTAATCATAAATTTCAAGGCAAATTTGTAAAATATTCCTCAAATACTTTGAGGCAATTTTATAAAAAAATCTTTACAATTTTCAAGGCAATTTTGTAAGAAAGTCTTCAAAAACTTCGAAGAAATTTTGTAAAAAAGTGCTCCAAAGATATTCGCAACAATTTTTGTAAGAAATCCTCCTAAAATCTCATAGTTTTATCTTTTTTTCTTATTCCCTCAAATAATTAAAGCCATCCTTAATAATTGTAGGCCAACTTTTGTTGGAAAAATAATAATTGTAAACCAACTTTTGTTTTGGAGTATAATAGTTGTGGACCAACTTTCGTAGGGCATATAATCGTTGTAGACCAACTTTCGTTGGACATATAATCGTTGTAGAACAATTTTCGTTAGACATATAATCGTTGTAGACCAACTTTCGTTGGAAGAACTCCTAGGTCCAATCATTAAAGTTTTAAGACAAAAAACTCGTATATATATATATATATATATATATATATGTAAATCGGCTTAAAATGCCACCTCGTTAAAACCTTCTTGTGCCTATCAGGGTAGGAAATAGTATGTCACCGATGTTTTACACAAAAATAAATAAATAAAACAAATATATACGTTTTTATATTTACTCCAAGTATAATTTAAGATACTTTATATTCCAATGATGTTTAAGATTTCTTCCTTCTTTATCCATGATCCAGTATGTTCCAAGCCTCACATTCTCAGTTACTTCATAGAGGCCTTCCCAATTAGGACCTAACTTCCCAAGATGTTTCTCTTTGGTGTGAAGGGGAACGTTTCTCAATACTTTATCTCTCACTTTAAATTCTCTTTGTTTACTATGGAGGCATACCTTCTTCTCATCAACGTTCGATAGTGTAACAGTTTAACTTCTGCTCTCCTTTTTTTCTCTTCAATCAAATCAACATAAACCGTTCTGTTTATATAATTAGGCTCCTCAGAATATGTTATAACCCGCTAGGATGGAAAGACTGCCTCGGATGGTACTATAGCATCTATCTCGTAAACTAATGCAAATGGAGATTCTGACGTTGCTGTTCGGAGTTGTTTGATATACCCAAAGAACCTCTTGTAGATAATCAGGCCACTTCCAAGCTTTTCCCTCCAAATTCTTCTTCAATCCATCAAGAATTGTTCGATTAGTAACTTTCACTTGTCCATTCGCTTGTGGATGAAAATGAGTTGAAAAACACTATTGTATCCCCTTAGAACTACAAAAGCTCTTTAAATCTTTGTTATCGAATTGAGTCCCATTATCTGTAGTGATTTCAATTAGGACCCCAAAACGGCAAAAAATATTTGACGTAGTAAATCTGATCACATCTTTGCCTTTGTTCCTGCTAGTGGCTCTACTTTTACCGATTTAGAAAAATAATTCACTGTCATTATTATTCTATGCCCCCCCCCCCACCGCCGGAAGCCATTGGAAGAGGACCCACCGGGTGAATACCCCATCGGTCAAATGGCAATGCCTCTCATATGCTTTCAAAAGGAACTCTTTGTTTATGAATTATATTAGTATATCTTTGACATGTATCATATTTTTTAACCAAATCCTTTGCATCAGATGATACCGTGGGCCAATAATACCCTCCCAAAAATATTCTTCTAATCAATAATTTATACCCACAATATGTCGATTCTTCCCTATCATGAAGTTCTGATAATATTACTTGCGATTTGTTATTTCCCAAACATCGGAGAAAAGGTCTGCTAAAATATTTTTTATACAATAAACCTCCCAAAATAATGTACCCATGAGATTTAAAGCGTACTTTTTTAGATAATAACTTATTAATCGGTAATTCATCATTCTTTAAAAATTTAATTAGATCTTTCCTCAAATCATTACTTTCGCAGCTAAGTGTTTGGTTGTCTTCATTGATAATCCCAACTATCTGGTCCGAATTTTTACTGATTGATGGATTTTCTAACGTAATAATCCATGGGTATTTCTCAAAATATGAAATAAAGGCCAAACAATCTGCCACTGAATTTTCCTCCCTTCGAACATATTCATAGCTTATCTTTTTGAAGCTTAGAGATAGATCTTTTAATGCTTAGAAGTATTTTACCAAATGATCCTTCCAAGCCTCGGATTGTCCAGATGCATGATTAATGAGCAGTTTTGAATCGCTGATTAACTTAACTTGTTTAGCCCCACAAATTTGTGAAAGTCTTAACCTTGATAAAGCTGCCTCGTACTCCGCTTCATTATTTGTTACTTTAAATCCAAACTGAAGGGCCTCAAACATTGTTATTCCTTATGGTGAAATCAACTGAGTCCCACCTCCATTTCCAAATGTACTTGACCATCCATCAATTCAAATTATCCATTTAGCCTCGAAATTATCGTTGTCAACATCCATATCTGATTGATCAGAATAAAACCCCACTAAACAATCTGCTAGAGCTTGAGCTTTAATCGCATTTCTTGGTTCAAATTCGATATCAAAATCTCCCAATTCAACCGAACATTTTGTCATTCTTCCTGAAATATCAGGTCTTTGAAGCATATTTTTTTAGTGGAAAAAATATTCGAACTATAATAGAATGAGGTTGGAAATATGGTTGTATTGTTCTAGCTGCAATTACCAATGAAAGAACCAATGTCTCTAACTTCAAATATTGTTTCTCTACATCCAATAAGCTCTTGTTTATGTAATACACCGGTCTTGGGACATTCTCCTCTTCTCGAACTAATACGACACTTACGGTAGAATCTGAAACAGCTAAGTAAACAAATAATCTCTCTCCTAAAGAAGTTTTAGTAAGAATTTCTGGAGAAGAAAAATACTCTTTAATCAGGTGAAAAGCCTCTGAACATTATGTTGTCCAGGTAAAATAATTTGAATGCTTTAATACTTGAAAAAAAAATGAGCATATTTGTCCAATGAACGTGATATAAATTTGTTTAAAGCTCTCAATCTTCTTGTTAATATTTGAACTTCTTTAATATTTTGAGGAGGATTCATAGATGTAAGAGCCTTTAGTTGTACTGGGTCTCCTCCAATCCATTTTCACTAATTATGTACCCGAGGAATTTTCCTGAACGGACTCCAAACGTACATTTTTCCGGGTTTAATTTCAAATTTACCCTTCTCAAATTAGCAAAGGTTTTCTCTAAATCAGAAAAATGATTCTCAACCTTCGAACTATTAACCAACATATCATTGATATACACCTCCACGTTTCTCCCGATTTGTGATTCAAAAGCCTTATTCACTAGACAGTGATAAGTTGCCCCTGCATTTTTAGACCAAATGACATCACTTTATAACAATATAAACCTCTTCCACTAATAAATGAAGTACTTTCCTCATCCCGCGGATACATCTTAATCTGATTATACCCCGCATAAGCATCCATAAAACAAAGTAGCCGGTTTCCGGACGTTTAATCCACTAGCTGATCAATCTGTGTGATTGGGAAATGATCTTTTAGGAAAGCTCTATTCAAGTTTGTGAAGTCTACGCATATTCTAAATTTATTGTTCTTATTTTTAACCAAAACTTGATTTGCAGTCCACTGAGAATAACGACTCTCGAATATGTCCAACTTTGGTTAAACGTTCTAACTCCGCTATTATCGCCTTGGACTTTTCATGGGAGAAAGGTCTTCTTTTATGAATTATTAGTCTTACACTATTCTTAACTGATAGCTTATGACAAATAATTTCTGAAGGTACACCAGTTATATCTTCTAAACACCAAGCGAATAAATCTAACTTGGACGAAACAATTCAATCAATCCTTGCTTTAAATCTGAGGACAACTTTGTTCAATTTTTAAAAGTTTCCTCATGAGAATATATGATCTTTGTAGTCTTCATCAGGAACCAAAAAAGTGAGGGGACTCCCTTGGATCATCAAAAGGGGTTGGCTCAGAGGAAGTCCCCACTAGCTGTTATGCTTAATCTAACTCATTCTCTTGAATTTGCTTGGAAGACACATCAATTCGATAACACTCTCTAGCCATGGTTTGGCTGGTCTAATTATTCCTACATCATTCCCCACAATATAATTTAGACATTGATGTACTATGGAAATAACAGCGTGCATTTTCGACAACCATGGCCTTCCAAAAATAGCATTGTAAGAAGTTGGTGCATCTACGATGATGAATAAGATTTCGACCTCCTTTCTGAAAGGTCCTCGGCCTAATTCTACTACACTTTGAAATTCACTAACTACTTCAGCAGTTTCTCTTATGAATCCTACAATAGCTCTATCGTATTGTTGGATAACAAGCGGGTCGACAATTCTCTTTTAAGTACTCATAAACAAGATGTTCGCAAAACTTCATGTATCAATTAATACCCTCTACACATGATCACCAGCTATCCCTGCTGCAATTACTATTGCATCTTCATATGGGTCTGCCACATTTCTCATATCACCGTCCTCGAAGTAAATTATTGGAGAAGGAGTTCTATGATGATGTGTTGAAGCTCCCGCCTGTAACTGAGTAGTTAAGGTAACAATATTCCTTTTCCAGGAACTGTTTGAATTTCCTGCCACAGTATCACCCCAAAAAATTGCTAAAGACTCAAAATAAGCACATAGATCACTTACCTTTTTTCTTGGGGCAATGTCCTCTACCATGCTAATATCATTTCTGCCTTCCTTTGGATCAAGATACTCGGAAATAACCAACGCAGTTTCTCTTCTTTTGATTTTTCTTTAATCACCATATTTTTGCTACAATTTTTCTTTACAAAGTATGTCAGCTTCCCATTTTCAATTAGTGTTTGATTTTTTTTCTTTAAGGCAATGCACTACTTTTTATCATGGCCAACATCTTCATGATACTTGCAAAATCTACTGTTTCTATTTTCCTTAGGAGTTTGAATTGGGAAAGGCTTTCGAAATTGTACATGACCACGAGTTTTATCAAATATATTTCTCACACACTCAGTTAGTTCTGCAAAGTTATTTGGTCAGATGCACTAGTTAGATATAGGCCTTCCTACTTGTTGTGTACTATATGTTTGCTGATTTACTCGAGGCCTCAGAGGATACTGACCCACTGTCTTTGGTTGAGCATTAATTCGAGGAGGTTGAACAGTAACAACAGATCTTTGAAATTGATTTTGTTCCAATTGATCACTAGATTCTCTTTATGAAGCTTGAGTTTCTTCCAGTAAAATCCTCTTTTCAGCCTGATCAAGTAGAGCTCCAAACGTCATTGCCTAAATTTCTGCCACTGTATCTTTTAAAAATTCGGGGAGAAGCCCTATTCAGTACGCTGCCAAAGACACAGAGTCTTTACAATATTCCATATAAGAGTTTTCCTTAACAAAACGGTTGGTATAATTTTTTAGAATTTCCTCAATCTTCTGTCTGCAATATATTATCGTATCTCCGTTAGCACGAAACATTTTACTCCCCACAAAATTTTGTCAGAACACATTCCAAAACATATCGAAATTCTTAATACAACCCTGCGGTAATCGAGTATACCATTTTGAAGCAACCCCTTTAAACGTCTGAGAAAAAACCATGCAAAACAACTTATTATCATTACCAAAATTAATCATGAAATTCTTAAATTGTTCAATGTGACTATCTGGATTTTGAGTCCCATCAAATTTCTCCAGCTTAGAAATATCGAAGGGCTTCGGAAGATTGCTAGAAAGTATTTCTACAGACAAAGGAGAAGACCTCCAATTATGACTCGCTTTGTAAACATTAGTTCGTAGTCCCTTGTGAGCCATCACATAAAGACCTTCCTCAGAAGGTAACGCGTACTTGTAACTTACACGATATTTGAAATTTTAACTGCCTAGACTGATTCTGTACATCCACATTATCTTTCTTAACATACTTCTCGGAAATCTGATCCGTCTCTTTCAACTCATTAGTATGATGGTTTGATTGATGTTCCTTCTTATACCTCTTTAAAAAAATCTTTCTAGCATATTTCTTTCTACGATACTCCATTTCCGAAGAATATTTACTTGATTCATAAATTGAATAATCACTTAACTCAGATGATTCATACCTACTCCTTGGCTTCAACTTCTTTCTCGGAGAATTATAATGATGCATTCGATACTTGTCTTTCTTACGAACTCGATGATAATGATCATGATCATATTTTTCAATCTTATTTTCTCTTCGGTTTTCAGGTCGAATTTTCTTAGCAGCGATCGCTGCATCTTTTTCAGAGTTTAACCTTTCAATTTCTTCCAACAATTCATTTCAACGAGCCACCAATATAAACTCTTCTAAAATTTCACCAGTGTGCTGATCATCATGTTGTTGATCAATTTATATATTATTTTGCATTGGGACCTCTTCGAATTCTCTTCCAATTTCCAAATCATTATTCATGTTTTAATCTCCTTGGATTTCTAATGCTGCTTTTATTTTAGATTGGTTTTGAAAGATGTTTCCTAGTACCGAATAGTTCCCACATATATCGCCACTGATCCCTCTAGAAATATTTGGAGGAGTTTTTCTGAATAAAACAATATTTAGAGGACTAAAATGTGGTTTATATTACTTAGACAATATTTTAGACAGAGAAAGAAGTATTTCTAGAGTGAAATAGTTAATGTACTAATTGCTTAATCATTCATCAATCACCATTTCCCAAAAAAAGGAATGGTCTATTTATAGTACAAATAATAGGTCCCACAAGCTTAACAAATTAATAATCATGGTCCTATCCTCAAGTCTATTGTTTGCTTTACATTAGTCATTTTTTACATAATTGAAAATTTATCCTAAAGAAATTTCTTTATCAATAAAACACCCTTATCTTTCCTAGATCTTTAATCTTCTCTTATCAATATCGACGAGGTCAAGATGTATGCGTCAATAAGATGATTTATATATAATTAAGAATGTGGCGGTTATATAGGAGACTAAAATAGTGTTGCATGAATTAATAAAAGTGATATAAAACTAGGCTCTCTCTTGGATTAAAAGTTCATTACCCGAAGCTACTGATTAGGAAACATGGTAAAGCTTTATAATGGTATAAAAATGTTTCAACCTCATAAATCTATTGAATGTGATGTCTTTATGATTGGTATTTGTGTTGGAGCAGAATCATGTGTAATATAAAATAATTTATAGTATTGTTACTCGTGTCATATCAAAGCTTAGAGATGTTTGAGGTATAGTGTTGTGTGATATTAATGTCGATACCTTTTTTTAGAAAATAAGGTGAGGTCTTTATAAAGGTATAGTATTTTTATGTTTATTTTCTGTGTTTATGTTTTAAATTTAATATTACAGAGTGATACAAATATCTTATATTACAAACATAGAAAACATTTATTAAACTCTTATTTCATGATAATTTTTTAATATCGTCGTTTAAGATTTATGGATTTGTAACCTCGAGATTTATGATATCGAGTACGTGATATTTATGGTAGAGGCTAAGATTATAAAAATATTATAGATTTGAAGGAAACAAAGCGTCAAGTCATGAGTTTTAAGATAATTAACTGAAACACACAAAACAAAAATTAGTTTTAGTAAAAAATGTGTAAAACATTCATTTTGAAATAAAAATTAAAGTTGAAGAAGACTTAATGAGTAACAAAAAAGTAGTGTGGTGCATACATATTGCATCAACCCTAACAAAATGACATTTGTAGTGTGATGGCTTTCATATTAGAAAACATTTCATCTAAATCAGAAAAGTGATCATCATATCTCATACCTTTTAGCAACATATCATCAAAATAAACCTCAACATTGATTTTGATATGGCTAGTGCATGCCTAATTTACTAAACACTTATAAGTAGCTCGAGAATTCTTCAAACCAAATGACATTACTTTATAGCAATTGTTAATTCTACCTGTTATGATGTGGTGCTATTTTGGTCCCTCATAGGTATATGCATCTGGTTATATCCTGAAAAAACATCCATGAAAGATAAAAGTTTATTACTCAAAGTAGAGTCTATTAATTGGTAAATTTTAAAGACAGGGAACAGATCTTTTAGAAAATCCTGGTTCAGATATGTGAAGTCAACATACATGCGTCACTTTCCATTTTTATGTTTAACAAGTACCAGGTTTTCAGTATACAATGGGTATTGAGATTCTATGATATGCCCTACTTTTGATAATTGATCCACTTCTACAATAATTGTTTCATAATTTTCTGTTAAAAAGGCTCTTCATTTTTGGATAATTGGGAATACACTAGGTCGTATTGCTAATTTGTGGGGACACATGTATATCCTAAGTACAACAAGAAAACATATGCATCTTCTGAGATAAAAGGTTAATAATTGTTCCCTTATGATAGGTGGTAACTGAGCCTCGTTAGGTATTACCAAACTTGGAGTATCTCTCGGGTCATCTACAGTATTTAACTCTTAATTTGACTCAAATAATATCTTCTTTTTTTCCGTCTTCTGTGTTTTGGAGTGTTTTGTGATCCGAAACGGTAACATAGCATTATATTTGCAACCCTCTTGTTGCTACGGATAACGGTCACCTGACCCCCGATGGCATATTGCAAACACTGATAGATCATTAAGGCTACATCGTGCCTTGTTGATAACCATGACCTGCCAAAAATAGCATTATACGGATTTGAGTCATCAAAAACTCCAAAAAGTACTAATGTCTTTTTTACGGGTCTTTGACCAAGTAGAGCATCACCTTCGAATTCCCCGATTACATTTGCAGTAATCTCTGTGAACCCCATTATAGTTTTACTTTACTGGAGTATAATAGGAGGGTTTTTTCATTTTTTATAGGTAGACATGAAAAAACAATTTGCTGAACTACATGTATCAATCAGAATCCTTCAAATTTCAGTAATCTCGATTGTCTCTTCGATCACCATAGCATCTTTATGTGGGCCAACAATATCTCTCAAATCATCATGGTCACATACAATAAACAACATCAGATCTTGGTAAATATGGGCAGACATATTTCCTTATAAATGAGTTGCCAAACTCATAATATGCATCTTTCTTGAGCAACCCGAAGGCCTTGATATCGTATACCCACCAAAAATAGTTAGTGAATCATAAAAATCACACCGATATTTAACATTTTATACATTTTCAGGCTCATCAATCACCATAATAATGCTTTGGTCAGAATCAGGGTCAAGACATTATTAATTCACATCAAAATCATTATAAGTTCCAGTTATAACCATATTATATTCATATTTGGGGTCGCTTCTATTTCCTCTTTTTGGACTATAGCTTGACCAAAACCTGGAGTTTTTTTATTTATCCCCCAAATAAACTTTGATAAAAGTAGTCAACTTTCCCTTCTGACTTAGATCATTATGATACTTGCAAAAGTGATTATTTTAATCCTCCATTAGACTCTAGATTGTGAGTGGGTATATAAACTGAATAAAATTAATGCCCTTGTCAAAGATAGTGGTAACCCTCTCTGTAAGCTATTAAAAATGGTCAGGTCTGACCCATTGATTTTCCTGGATCTTGACTGTTGACCGTGTCGGTGGTTGTTTACCCTAGGTCGAGGTAAATTTTGATTAGTATCCTTCGGACGTGAATTGATGACTGTTTGGGCTTGTTGCTGTTGAGAACTCGGGGCGGTAATTTATGGAACCTATCTTTTTAGAGGGATCAATTTTAATAACAATGGATTTTTTTCCATGGTTCCGTTATCAGCTAATTCTCTGCGAAGAAGTCGTGCCAGAAAGAAGCTATAACCACTTGTTCAAAGTAATATTCTAAGTCATTATTAGTTTGTATGAAATGTTTAGTGTAAGCTTTTAAACATTCCTCAATCGACTAGCGGCACCGGCTTATTATGCTTCCATTTTCTCTTATTTATTTGCTGCCCATAAACTTCCTTCAAAAAATAATATTGAACATTTCAAAATTCTTGATAGATCCCTACAAAAGCCGATTATGCCATTTTAAAGCATTATATTTTGAAATTTTGGGTAAAAACCTAGGAGAACAACTTATCACTGTCGTTGTAACTCATCATAAAGTTATTAAACTGCTCGATATGGTTATTCAGATATTTATTTCCATAAAAGTTTTCCACTTTGGATATATTAAACCATTTGGGAAAATATTTAGAGAAAAATTCTACAGAAAGAGGAGACTGCCTCCAATTATGTCCATGACTATATTGGTATCCCTCATTAGATGTCGCATGAATGACTTGTTCAGATTCAATAGAAAATTAATCATTTACTCGATAATAAACAATGTGGTTTCCCAAACCTCATACCCTTCGCTCAATTTATGCTCTTTCTTTACCCTTTTGAAGTCCTTCCTTATCCAAGGAAGCATGTTGCTTGCTTGATTTTTTCTCTCGCTCTCGGTTTCGAAATAAAAAGTATTCACTAGACTCTGAACGAATGTACTGTACCCACTCATATGTTATTTTTTTAAGGTTTTGTGAGTTTTGTGTGAATGACCTTTTACATATATTTATTGATTGTGCTGATCATCGAAATCTACAGTTTCTTCTTTGAAGCCCCCTTGTACTTCAGGGTTTTGGATATCCAATAGGACATTTCCCGGTGGTCTTATTATTGTATTTTTTTTATCTAAATTCCCTGATATCCCCTCGTAATTGGACACATTCTTCTCACATGATTATTTGTTCATGTTTCCTCGTATTCGCATGCGGTATTATATATGAGCTCTCTTCGGTCATGACTACATTGGTTACCTTACTAGGATCCACCTGCATCCCAAAATCTATCATTTGGTATATTCCAAATACAAACTTAGACATCTAATTTGGATGTTGTTATTCGGCTACCTCTCTAGTCTTCTATTATGCTCATCACTGATGGTGTCAAAGATTTTTAAAGGGTCTTTTGGTAATAAAAGAAAAAATAATTAATATTTGAATAAGTTGTAGTGAGATAATTGACTTGTTTGGTATTATTTTAGAGATATATGCTCTCATATGTAGGTGAATAGCAAAAAAAAAATTCTTTTTTCATTGAATGCATACAGAGCTATATATAGTGAAATGAGCCCAATGGACTTACTTGGTCCATGGACTATTTTTTTGTAAACCAAGCTGATATATAACTGAAGCCCATTTAAATGTAAAATATTGTTATTTATTAAAATTTATTACACCAATATATAATAAACTGTAGCTTAATAACCAATGGTCTCATTTGCCTTCGGAAAATTCAGTCATCGTCATATAATACTGGCTAGAAATGTATGTTGTATTCTCTCAATCTCATAGGCTACTTCATTAATCATATTTAATTACATGTTTTACATAATCCTTTTCTTAAAAAAAATTAAAAATAATATGATCATGTGTTCTTGGAAATAATGCCGCATCTTGCAAGCATTTATAATTAATATTAATTCGTTTTTAGTTAATATATCATATATATATATATATATCACATTCAATACTTTGCTAATATAGAATGCTAGTTTGTGGATGTGATTTTTTTTGTTAGCTATCCATAATGATAAGATCCCTCACAAATATCACCCATGTTAAGTAGTATGTCGACTCATAATTAATAACTATACGATTATGGCATTTGCGCGTTTTCATTAGTCTACTAAATTTTCACTATATATATCACTAAATTATACATGGATTTTTTTATAAATTCTAATAACGTCTTTTATATTCCATGTGAAAACATATATGTTTCAGTTACAAAAACAATTTTTTCCTTACTTGGTGGAAACAAAGCTTCTATCTTTAATAACTAATATTTACTTATTTTTTTATTTTTCTATCGGGTTTTATTAGTTAGGAAATTTTATTGGATCTTCAGTTGAAAACACATAGCATTCTCAAAGTTATATATGGTCATCATAACATATAATTTTGTTGTTTTGTACTTGTTAATTAAGATATTAAGTTTTGGTTAATGATATAGCACTAATACATCTAACTATCCTACTACGGTGATAATATTTAAAATAGAAATCATTTATAGAGATACACGATTTATGTGAATTAGTTTTCACTCTATAATTCTCAATCTGTATTGCAGCAATAGTTCTGCTAAAGGTTATAACCTCTACACTACTAAAACTAACTAATGGTTTTATAATTTGGTCAAACACTACTTAGTTTTTTATTTTGGTTATATCTATACACGAATAAGATATTGAACAATAAAATTGTATGTATTAACACTCTTCAGAAGTCTAAGATTCAACTGTTATAGGTGCATTATCATGTGGTTTACGTACCTTATTTGTATATTCATTGATAAACATGGTTGTCGTATGGACAATTTTGGAAATGACTTAGTCGTTGACACGTTTTGGTTTATTTTTTATTTGCATGAATATATTTTTGCAAGATTTCTTTGATGTATTTTTATACGAGTTTTATCGGATGATTACTACCATAAGTTTTTATATTCGTCCTTCTTTTGAGGTTTACATTTTTTTGATTGATTGTAGGGCGTGGTATTTTCCATTTTTTATTTATGATATATTATACTATCTCTCGTTATTTATTAAATTATTGATTTTATCTTTTGCACATAATTTTCTGCAATCTCGTGTTCTTGTGTTAAAATAAATTGTCGTAGATTTTAAATATGATAATGTATTTTTTTTATATCTTCGGCTAATTTTTTAATAAAAGTGATTAATGGTATGTAATTCATACCAAATATGATATCGAAGTAAAGGCATTGACTTTCATCTTATCGAGGATGATAGTCATCCTTTGAATCCTTATTATCATAACTTAGTATGTCGTTTATATAATTTTGATGCCATTAGTATTGGTGAAATTTATTTTGACCGTGTTTTCTATTTCTCGGTAAATTTATTTGTGATATTTTGATTTATAATGATTTATTTTCGTTTTTAAAACAAATAAACTTCTAGGCTTGTGGGATTTCTCCTATATATTGTAGGGATCTTCACATTATGTTGAAAAGATAGCCTAGTAATACGCTATATTTAAACATTAGATAGGTATATCTAATCTACCGACCGTGTTAACTTATTTTGTCTCGTTTATGAAATTGATAACATATTTTTAAACACTTCATCAGTTTATTATCGTGTTTTCATGATGTAACTTATATTTATATATATATATATATATATAATAAGTCTTAATTCTTTTATCATTCATGGTTATGTACTAGATTATTGAACTTATCTATTGACAATAGATTACTAGAATCCCATTAAGTAAATACATCATTTGGCAGAATATGATGATCCAAGTGAGAAACAATTTAAATTTATGGATTGTCACATGCTTAATGATGCATTTCCTATGTCGATAGATGGTTCAATTAATATGTAATTTTATAAATATGATAATTATGAATGTGCTAATAGCTAATAGATGAAAAATATTTATAGATATAATTTGTAGTACCATGTAAATTTGAGTTTTGTGAATGATTAAACTTGAATTTTGGCACTTAGATATAAACATAAAGTTTATTATATATTTTGTAAATAAATATTAGTAAGGTTATGGTATCTTATCACAACAATGGAACTCATAGATATTATTGTAATTAAGAGTAATTAAAATCCTAATTTCAAATCATATATAAGGATTAAGATAAATTAATCTTCCTTTATTCACTTAGATACGAATTTCCTCTTTGTTACTGATTAAAAGACCTAAACCTAGAAACAAGTACTCTATCGAAATATTCAATCAAAATTAGAATATATAGTGATCTAGAATAAATGATACATTGGATTATAAACCAAATATAAATAAGATCTCATTTCCAAGAAAAAAAACTGAAGATAAATAATCTCGTCTTTAAAAAAACTAAAAAAATGATATCGTCTCTGAAAAAGAACTGAAACAAGACGATCTTGTCTCCAACAATAAAGTTGTAGATAAACAATATCGTCTACATATACTATATTATGTATTTATGGATGCATTTAAATCTAAAATAAATTACGTATTAATATTTAAATTAGTTTTTTTTGCAATTTAAACCTTTATTAAGAGCATGATTGGATAAAGTTAGTCATGGAATTTGGCTGGAATATTCAAAGTATTTTGTGGATACATTTTTTAATGATGTTTAATGGTTTTTTGGATTCACATTTCCACGTTCTTTTATGTCAAACAACGGTTTATAATATATAATCTATTGTTTTAAATATTCAATTTTATATCTATTGGGTATACATGAAAAAAGGGAGAATAAGTCGAAATTTCCTGAAGAAGGGAAATAACAACAACTAATAGTAGATCAAAGTCCAAAATGTTGTAACGGTATTTGATGACTGTTTGATGGGCTAATGACTTGTTATACTTGAGGATACAACATTAAATTTGTGCTAGATTTAATGGCATAATTTCACGTGACTTATAATAAGCATTGACTATAGTTAAACCTAGGTTAGAATTTCGTGTCAACAACTGCATATATCAACAACAAGACTTCATCTAGAATGCTTACGTTTTTTGTCCTCAAGAGGCATTGACTGTAGTTCAACCTAGGTTAGAATATCTGAAAGTGTTTGGATGTGTTGCGTACTCATATATGAAGCAATATATTTCCACAGAGCACTGAATGTTTTGTTCTTTGGTTACTTGGAAAGAGTAAAATGGTAAAGATTATGGTACCTTGAACCTGGATGCAGGATGAATTGATAAGAAATGACGTGGTTTTCAATGAAATAAACATACCATTGAAGAAAGGGCTGGAGACTCAACCTAGTACTTTCAGGAAAAGATGTGAAGTTGATGATGGATCTGATCTACAAAGTAACGTTGGAGATATTTCTACTTAATAAGATTTTGGACCTGGTTCTACTTTGGATCGTACAGAAGAAGTTCAACCACTGCATGAGTCTGAAGATGGTCGAGTGTATGATATTCCAGTGCCTTCAGATGATCATATGAGAGAGTAATATGAACTTGAAAACTATCAACTAGTTATAGATAGAGCATGAAGACCAAGTAAACACCCATAAAGGTATGGTTTTTTATGTACTAGGTTATGTTTTATCAATTGAAATGCATGAAAATGTTCTCGAACCCGAAACATATATGATATTATCAAGAATTTTGATAAATATAAGTGTCTCAATGAAATAAGAGTTAAGATCTCTCAAGAAGATGAATAATTGGATTCTTACGAAGCAACCGAAAAATCAAAAGCTGATTTGAAGTAAATGGATATTCAATGACATATTCTCACTGGTTGTGAAACAAACCTCTATTAAGGTTTTGTTGTCAATTGTTGCAAGTTTTGAGCTAGATTAAATAGATATTACTATTGTTTTCCTACATAATAAATTTGAACAGATGATTTACACATGTCAGCCAGAGGGTTTTGAAGAAGAGAAGAAGTACGGGTGAGATTCGGTCGGTTTGGTCGATTTTTTGACATATATTTAAACTAAACCGAAATAATTTGGTTTATAAATTATTAACCCGATTTATTAAAATAATTTCGGTTTTTTTCGATTTCGGTTTTTTCGGTTTCGGTCGGTTTTTCGGTTTGAATATCGGTTTCGTTCAGTTCAGTTGGAGGGTACGCAAGCAACGCTGTTTGAGGGTACACACGACATCATCTCTCGTCGACGAGCAGCCTAAGCCGATTCAGTGCTCGAGTCGACTCCTCGAGGACACAAACGTTGTTTCTTCTTCATCTTCTTTCGTCACCAACCAACCAAAGGTTCTTTTCTTCATCTTCAACACTCAATCCGATTTCCTACCTTTACTCTCTTCAATTTTCTAGTGTTTTCTTGTATTCAATCTTGTACTTGATCCCTAATTTCTTAATCATCCAATTTTGCAGCTCCGATTTCAACGAGATCTTGTCGGTGGTGTCTGATTAGGTTAATTTTTTAAAACTTATATCGTTTTTCTTATGTTGATCATTGGTTTTGGTTTTGCTTTTAAACTTTCTCTGATTATATAGTTTTTTTTTGCTTCTTGCTTTTTTGAATCGGTTGTTTAGAGGAGCTGTAGCTAGTTTGTACTGTGCATCTAGTCATCGTTTGTATAGTTTTTGCTTGATTTGTTGTTTGCTTTGTATAATTGAGTCAACGTTTTTTAGAAATGAAACTTGACTTCTCTATTTGGATGATCTCTAATTTGTAACTTTGTATATTTAGCTATGTCGATTGTTTAGTTGCTGTTTTTCTTCTTATGTAGATGCGGAAGTTGTAATGTTTGTGTTGTGTTCTTGGTGTCAGAATTTGCAGGTTTATCGTTTGTGATTTTGGGGGGTATGTGTTCTCTCGTTTATATGAAACTGAATGCTAGCTACTATCGAGGTAACTAATGCTTACATGATTAGCACTTTCATGTTCTATTTGTATAATTGAAGGTTGTAGGGCTTGTTGATCGTTACTCACCCGAAGGGATATATTTTAGATTACAACATCCCAAAGGAGAGAAGAGATCATTTTGTCTCCCGTGATAGATATAGGGCATCGCCTTTTCCTTGTAGCTCTAGTTGCGAACAGCGGACTTCTTCCAAAATGGTGACAAATACTGAAGATGATATAAAGGAGTAGGAGGATGCTCGGTGCCCTGTTTGCATTGAACATCCTCACAAGGCAGTTCTACTCCTGTGTTCTTCACATGAGAAGGGTTGTCGTCCTTAGATATGTGACACAAGCTACCGTCACTCTAACTGTCTTGATCAGTTAGAAACGAAGAGACTTTATCAATTATACTGGATGATAGTGCTTGCCTGCATAAAGTGAAACCAAAGATAGTCTACCATTTTATGTGTGTGCCTACAGGAGGGGTTAATGACCTGTTCGATGCTTGTATAGGGCTTATAAGATCAAATATTATGAGAATTTTAAGTATGATGCTTCATAACTGATTTTGTTATAAAGAGTGATATATAATTGTTTATATGCTACAGATAACTGACATTGTTATAAAGAGTGATATATAATTGTTTATATGCTACACCTGTGGCTGATTAAAATAGTAGAAACTCTGGTTTATTAAAATAGTAGAAAAGGTTATATAGGTGGGGATCGAACCCCTCCCCCAAATTAAACAAGGATTTTAAGTAGTTGTCTAGGACCACCTGTCTAGGACCACCATTCGGTCGGTTTCGGTTTAATTCGGTTCCCACTTCGGAAAAACCGAAAACCAACCGAATTTAATTCGGTTTGAAAATTGTAAACCAAGATCGAATATTATTATTTTTAAACCGACCAAACCGACCAATTTTAGTTTGGTTCGGTCGGTCGATTCGGTTTTTTTCGGTTTTTCCTCACCCCTAAAAAGAAGGTTATGTGTGTTTGTTGAAACGACCTCTCTATGGACTGAAATAGTCATCAAGGTATTGGAATAGAAGGTTGGAATATTTTATGATATCCATTAAATATGTACGTAGTGAATATGTGGCAATTGTAATGGGGAAACACACATAGAGAGACAAGTCTTATTGATGTTGTATGTGGGTGACATACGAATAGTTGAACGAGATAGGAGGAAGATTGAAGCGATAAGGACTCAGCTAAAAGAAAAGTTTGAGATAAAGGATTTTAGAGAATCTAAGAGGATACTTGTGTTGATATCATGAGGTACAGGCTGAAGGGGTATTTATTCTTATCTCACTAAGAATATATACATAAATTCTTAAAGAGGTTTTATATGTCTAAAAAGTAGTTGGAGCTCTCATTGGTTCTAAATTTAAACTTAATGCCACTCAAGCACTAACTGAATCAACATACAAGAATTGTATGTTGAAAATAACTTAAGCCAATTTCATTGCTAGCATATGTTTGTTATGCTTTGCATAACACCTGATCTTGCCTACATCGTATAGGTTTTAATAAGATTCATATCGAACCCAGAAAGTCGCATTTTCATGCACTTAAGTGGTTAATGAGATACTTGAAAGGCTCGACCATTAGAGATGACAGGTGGACTTTAATTGTGCGGGCTTCCTCGACACAAGGAGTCTACTTTTGGTTATTTATTTATTGTGCTTGAATGAGTGGTTAGCTGGAAATTTTGTATATATAAGGTTTTTACGATGTCGTCTAAGGAAGATGAGTATATGGCTGTTATGGAGGCCATAAAAGAATTTATTCGGTTGAATGTACTCGTGATTAAACTCATTAGTGTAGAGCAAGATATGTTTAAGTTATGTGATAACACTAGTGCTTTTCATTTAATGAAGAATTTGAAGTTCCATGAGCGAACGAAACATGTAGATATTAAGTTGCACTTTATCTGAGATATGATGGAGAGAGAGCAAGTGAAGTTGGATAAGATTGCTAGCGATAAAAATCCATTGGATGCTCTGACCAAAGTATTGATGATTTTGATGCTCACAAACCGCATGAGACCGGTGCAAGTTTTGTATGCAAATTAGTTGGTCTCTAAAGAGTAAAAATTTAGATGAACCAAATATTGGAGTTACTATAAACCTAGATGAAGAATTGTTATGTGTAGGCTAGAAGTAACTCGACAATATGGGTACTTTCATAGGACTACATGGGCATAGTTTGATCTTCCGTGACATAAATAAGAAATAACTGTTGAAACTTTATATATGAAGTTTGATCTGTGGCTTAGTTGCTGAAACTTCTACTTACATATAATTAGGTTTCTTTATGAGAGCGTCTAATAAAGAATTATAATTTTCCCTAAACCTATAAATATAAGGTTTGTAATTGCAAGGTGTGATGTGATGCGATTGTAATTGTAAAGGTGCGATTACGTGAATGATATATTTCATAAGTTAGAGAAATCGGTCTATGTATTTTGAGAGATAAGTGAGGTGAGAGATGAACATTGAAGAGAAGATTATGTGAGTCTTTCTATAATCTACTTGTTTATAAAACAGTGTCTCTTATTTGTTTATAGAAAAGTGTTTGTTGTCGTTAATGTATGATTTTTTTCATAATCCGAACCATGTAAATATATCTTATGTGCTTGATTTTATTACGATTTATTTTATTTGTTGTTAATTTTTGAACAAGACAAAAACAATTCCAAAAAATCGGCAATCTCACTTCAGTTCTTTGTTCAAATAGTAATTTTCCAACAATTACATTTGGATAATACATTTTTTAAAATTTTAATTAATAAATAAATTATATCCTAAATCATTTAGGTCATTATTATATTAGCATATGTCTGTATGGGATACTTATATATATATATATCTCACATGAGACATGTATCTCGAGATGTGTATTGACGTGCGTGTAATACTCCCTCTGTTTTATAATATATGTCGTTTAAGGTTTTTTCATTAATATTAAGAAAATTAATAATGAATTTGAAAGAATAAAAGAAAATAAATATGATTGGTGCAGTTAATAACTTGTGCAGATGTTTAACCATTTTATTGGTTAAAAGTTGAGTAAATGTAGTCAATGCTGCATTGGAAAATGAGAACTAAATTTATTATGAAACAAAAAGTTTCTTCTAGAAATAAAAGTATTATGAAACAGAGGGAGTAACTTTTTAGACTTGTCTGCATGAGCTCAATTATACTTAGGATTGACTTTTGGAATATTGTATTTTGTTTCTTACGATTTTGAATTCTATGTCGAGCTTACCCACTAAATATACATCATTAACTGACACACATCGATTACTATAAATAAGAAATATAATAGTAATTATTATAATAGTTGTTATTGCTAGAAGAATTGCGGATCGATATATGATATATTTGGTTATTGTTGATAAACCAGTTTAATTAACAAAAAATATGATTAATTATATTATTGTATAATTAAACAGAAATTGTATTTATGGGTGAAAATCTATTATGGAGGTATAAGTGTATAAATATAATTGAATTTGAGTTTTATAAACTATTGGACCAAAATATCAACACCTAAGATTGGACTGATAAGTTCAGAGACTAAACTGATATAAATCAATTTAGTGGAGTTCTAATCTTTGGTCTCATGAAGTATTATATAAGGGTATGATGTAATTGTGTTCGGATATTTTGACTCAATTGCATCGTTTATACATAAGAAACTTACGTAATAGATTCATTCATTATTAACTAAAATTTGTTTGTCGCATTCTGTGATCAGAAGATACACAAAACCATCAAAAATAGATTTACTTTTGTGTATATCTTCCTCTATTTTCTGGAAGTTTCATTTCTTAATTTTAACACAAGTTTTCTACAAGATTTGAGGAGCGTTAACTCAAAGGATATTCAAGAGGAAGAATGTCAATATATATTGGCATACTATTATACTAAACAAGCTGTTGATAGTATGTCCAACCTATCAAGTAACAATTACTCTTTTATTCTATTAGTATTGAAACTCACAAAGTATCGATTTGTGTTATTTATGTCATAGAACTATTGATCGATTCAATAAGTTCTATTAATTGGTATTAGAGTCATACCATTTATGATTTAGATATACGAATTGTTTATTTATATGTTTAAATCAATTGAAATCATATTTTTTTGTAAAGAATCCATACCATTAAGACTATGTGATTTCTTATAATGGTTATGGTATGGATTTAAGATTTTTATTAAAAATCATGTCATTATTGATTTATTCGTAAAATATGATTAAATATATTTTTTGTAAAAAAAATATAAAATTGAAATTGGGAGTTGTTTTCAATTATTTATGGTTTATTTGATTGATGAAAAAAATACTCTCAAATTTTGCATCAAGTATACATTTAATTAAATGAACAAATCATGGACGACTTGATAGTGGCTAAACGAAGAAGTAACCCCAGTTGTTACTGTCAGTCGAGGATTGTCCGAAGACATTTATCGTGGCCAAAAACATGATGCTCCTGCAACTAAATATCGTAGTGAGCAGCGAGCAACCATATTGTTTCCACAATGACAATAGCTGCAGCGCTAGCTAGGCACTCGGCCCAACGATAATGTAACAACTGTTTAAGCGTTCGACCCAATAACAATAGTGATGGTTGGACATTCATCCTAACGATAACATGATGGTTTGGATGTCCCATCCAGTAACAATGACAACAGTAGCCCCGATGTAGCGAAAACCCTCTCACTGTAGGGGTGCACCTTGAGTATCTTAAAAAATAACTTTTGTTTAATTTTATGACCGGTTACCATATATTTGTGTTTGGACATGCTGGATTTTGTATGTATATATGGTGTAAATAAGTTATGTGTTTAAATGCTTATGTAAATATGTATGACTTACGTTTCAGATTTAGGTAGATATGTGTTTAAACCTTTTTAGGCCCAAAAGGATATCAATGCTTGAAATGATTTATTATGAGCTGGAAACAATTTACTAAAAATTTAGCATTGAGCTTATTTTAATAAAAGTAGGCGGAATCAACCTAAATGAGGGTTTTATCGATACTTTACAAATTAAAATATTATATTAATGGTCATTTTTTAAAACTCATAAATACGTTTTAGTATGATTGTCTATATATATCTTATTATCATTATATGTTATATTTTACATGTATATACCACGATTAATCATGTTTGAATGTTATACGTTAATATCAATGTGTCTTATGTGTTATGAATTAAATTATTAAACATTTGGTGATGTTAATTATTATCTGATGGGTTCAGAACCCTCTATATTGGATGAGTCAGATTTCAACCAATAGAAAGAGGATATAGAGTTGTTCCCGAATTTTCCATAATTATGATCGAGCACTGATGGTGCCTAAACAAGTTCTATTGGCTCAGGAAAGTACACATGAGGAAAAAATTATATGGGTTATGTTTGGCTTGCATGCGCCAGGGGATACCAGCTGCTGCCCATGGGGCTGTCCAAGTGTAGATTACCAAAACCTATGCAATTTTCATAGAAGTTGAGAAATCATTTACCAAGAATCAGAAGGTACAATTGTAGTGTCTAATGAACAAGATTTCCACCCAAAGGTATAGTGGCAAAAATGTTATTAGATAGTGCATTCTATTAATGTCTAGGATCGCCACAAAGTGAAAGGAAATGAAGGTTAAAATCCCTTCGAATCGTGGGGTAGGATTTATATTTTAGACATTTCCTACTAAGTACAAGCATTTTCAGTCAACCTATAATTATATGCGGGGAAAATAGATGATTAGTGAGTTGATTGCACACACTGCACATGATGAGGAGAGATTGAATGAACAACCAACTGAGGTAATCACAGTAAGTTCCAATAGAGGAGAATATCATAATCTTAAATGAAGATAGGAAACAAAAATAATCGACTGAGAATCGATGTATCTTCTGCAAAGAGAATGGACATATAAACAAATATTTTGAAAATGTTGGGTTTACATGAAAAGCAAAGTTAATCTCACAATTTTGGTATGTTCGGAAATTAATCGTATTTATTTTTTGAAGAATAACTTTTGGATTGATACGATTGAGAAGATTCATATATGTATTTCCTTGTAGGCTACGATAAGGAGTCAAAAGCTAACTAAAGATGAAATGCCCATCTACACGGTTGAAGAGAACTCGTGCTAACTTCTGGCATTGTATAATTTGCATTTAAAATTTTCTACTGGACATTTATTGTTACTGGAAAATATTATATATGTACTTTTTTTCGAAGGAGTTTCATTTATTTCCCAATTTTGGAAATTGTTGGTTATTCTTGTTTGATTGGGATAATCAGTTAACTATTTCATTTAATGATATGGTTCTTCGTATTGATAGTTTAATAATGGATGACATTATGTATTTATAAGATATTTTTTACCTTCACAATATATCCACGAATACACAAATAATAAATGATAAAATTAATAAAGTCGAAAAAACATCTAAATAGTGGCACAAGTACTTAGGTTATATATCTAAAGTTAGGATATATAAACATGTAGCTAATGGTTTATTAAGTCACCTAGATTACTTAGACTTGGGTACTTGTATCGAATGTATCAAGGGAAAATAGACCAAAACTAAAAAGGGAGGGGGGAAATAGAGCGACATAATTCCTATAACTTATTCATACCGATATATGTGGATTATTTCTAAAAGAACCATAGAATGGTAGTTTTACTTTATATTATTTATATATGACTTCTCTTCTTTTCATATACCTTTGCCTACATGATAAGTCAGACGCTCTAGAAAAGTTCATAGTTTTTCATACAAAAGATAAAAAAACAATTCGGCATATGAATTAAAAGTGTTATATATGACCATAGCGGTGAATAGTATGACAGATATGACAGACCGGTGAACAACGTCAATGAACATTTTCAAGATACCTTGAAGAATGTGGCATATTCCATTAGTATATGATGTCGGGTAAGTCTAGCATGAATAATGTATCTCAGAGGAGAAATTTTACACTACAACATATGTTTAGAAGTATGATAAGTAACTCAAGTCCACGAATATTTTTTTAAGGAGAAGCCATCAAATGTCAAGCTTATATACTTAATAGAGTTCCCGCCAAAGCAATTGTTAAGACCCTATATGATATGTGGACTGGGTGCAAACCTAGTTTAAAACATCAACATATATGGGTATGTTCATCTGTGTCAAATTCTTATAGGCTTCGAGAAAATAAATTAAACCCAAAAACAATTAGTTGCTTCATCATTGGTTATTCCAAGTATTCAATGGGTTATAAGTTTTATGATCCTTCTACTAGTAGTAAATTTAAAACGGGAACAAAAACAATTCTTGAGGATGTCGAGTTTATAAAAAGAATTCAAGAACAAATATTCATTTTGAGGAAGAATCCGTAGAGATTCATGAAGTTTCCAACAGTGATACCGAAGTATCATGAGATTGGAATTTATTGCCAATCATTTTGGTCCCGTTAGAATAATATGATACTCAAAATAAAATTGATGTTCAACTTGAGATTTTTGAACAGGATACGGGTGTGATCTAGTTAGAACAAGAAAAAAATCAAGGTAATGTCAATCTTCCACAAGTATAAACAAATAAAATTGTTGATGCGGGTCAAACTCTACCTCATCAAGAAGTGCAACAAAAAATAATAGTGCCCTTAATTAGTTTCACGAGAGAAAGAAATATTGGTATACCTTGGGACTTTATAATATATCTTCAAGAGTCATCATCCTGGAGCTGTAAAAAATTGAACGTATTACAAACAAGCAATGGAAAGCTCTAGCTCTTAAATATGGATTTACATTATGAATTAATAGTATAAATTGATGTAAGACAATGCGGTATGTAAACTTATCCTTTTACCATAAAATAAAAGAAGATTGGTTGTAAGTGGGTTTACAAAACCAAACAAAATTTTATAAATAATGTACAAATACATAAAGAACGTCTTGTAGCAAAACGTTATACTTATTGTGAAGAGGTTGATTTTGAAGAGACTTTCTTTCGATTATTAACAAATGACTCATTTTGAATAATCATGATATTAGTTGCACATTTTGATCTTCAACTTCATAAAATGGATATAAAGACTGATCTTTCCAATGGTGATATCGAGGAAACAATCTATATGGTGCAACCAGAACACTTTGAAATAGGTAACTCAAAGTCTATGGTATGCAAGCTTAAATAATTCATGTATGGGCTCAAACAAGCTTCTCTTCAGTGGCACCACAAGTTCATTACAGTAATAAACTCTTTTTCCTTTGAGGTCAACTCAGTCGAGGATTGTGGTATTATATGTCGATAAAATATTGCTTGCCTTGAACAATAAGGAATTATTACATACAATAAATAAATTTATATCGGAAAAGATATTGGAGATCTTGGTGATGCAACTTTCGTGTTAGGAATCTAGATTCACCGAGATCGCTCTTATGAAACTCTCTGATTATCACACAAGGCATATCTAGAGAGTGTGTTACAACATTACGAATTGGAAAATTTCAAACTTTTGAGAAAACCTATAGCAAAAGGTGACAGATTGATCCTTAGTAAATTTTCAAATATAAAACTTGACATTGAGAAAATAAAAACAATCCTTTATGATTCTGCAGTTTGGAGTTTAATGTACGGTCAAAACTTTACAAGTATGGCCATTACATTTGTTATCAATATATTGGGGAGATATTGAAAATGGCACATGTTCACATATAAGAAATGATATAGGCTAGAAATTAGTGGTTATTCTGACTCGGATTTTGGTGGATCTATAAACAACTGAAATGTTTTTTTTCAGACAACAAATTTTTGTTAGTTGGGGTTCTAATATGATGGAAATATGTAAATCAAACACCAATTATATCATCAACAATAAAAATAGAATTCATTTTGTGATTTGAGGCATCAGACCCGGTAGTGTGGTTGTATCATTTTATCATTTGATTAACTAGTGTACAAGAGGTAGAAGGTCTCATAAAATTGTATTGTGATAACGATTTTATAATACAATACTCTAATAGTAACTTGACCTCTTCTAAGTCCAAACACGTAGACATAAAGTTTTTGTATGTTAATGAGAGAGTTCAGATAGGTGCAATAAGTATAGATTACATCGGCAGAAACTCTATGGCGGTATATCATCTTATGAATACAGTATTTCCTAAGGTTTTCCTAGAGCATACCATTGGGATGGATGCAGTTGATTTACATGATCATTTATTTGTGTGAGTTTTGTAATGAGAAGGGATTTATATATGCGATTTTATTATATACATATTGGTTTATTGCAATACGTGGCTTAGTTGCAACTTTTTTAGTAGATCTCCACTAAAGTTTGACATGTTAAGAATAGATATATGTCATTACACTTCATATTATTCTTATGATACACACCATAATTGATCTATATAATTAATCGAAGGCGATAACGTGATTATTGTTGCGTCCAATTGTTCACATTATGAGGAAGAGGTCTTTAGACCTTTATCGTTCATTGAACATGTACGGGTTGTTCAAATTGCTTATTAACAATAGAATCGGGATGTTTATTAAAGTAACTATATCATTGAATAGCATATGATGATCCAAGCGGGAGATTGGTGGAAGATTGTGGGTTAATATATACTAATGTAATATTTGATCATTATCATAAGCAATTTCCATTAATGAGTAAGCGAAATAATTGTATTACTATATAATTAAATAGTAATTTGACTTATATATGAAATTTCATTATTGAGGTATAAGTGTAGAAACCTTGAATTTGGGCTATGTGAAATATTGAGCATTAATATCAACAATCGGGACTAAACTAATAAGTTCATAAACTAAATTGATAGAAATCAATTTAGTGACATTGTGGTCTCTCATCATGAAGTGAAAATATAGGGTATAATGTAATTTTTCTTAGGTATTTTAACCCAATTATTTCGTTTATACACAAGAGACCTAGCTAATAACACTATAACCTAAAATTTGTTTGTCGCTTTCTTGATCAGAAGATACACAAAACCTTAGAACCTAAATTTGCTTCATTTTCTATCTTCCTATTTTCTCTACAAGTTTCTTTTCCGGATTTCAAACACAATGGTCTACTAGATTGGAGGAACACTAAATCAAAATAGATTTAAGAGAAAGAACGACAATAAATATTCAATTACTACTCTACTGGAACAAATTGTTGATAATTTGTATGACCTACTACTTTTATTGTTGTGGTACTAAAACTAACAAATGATCGATTCATTATTAAGTGATTTAATAGGTTCTATTAGTTATCAACCAAATTATAACTTTTGATATGATTTAATATATTATATATTAAACAACCTAAATACGATAGAACATGAATTAAAATTACATCATTATTTTTTACTAATTGTGAGTTCCTGCTCAAAATTCGTTTATTGTTTAATTTCAAAATCAAATGTTTGTAATACAATATATACTTATCACAATCCTTAATAAATTTATGGTTTAAAATATTTATTGAAATTGCAAATAGTATATAATTTTTATTATTTTTTGAAATTGTACTTTATAACTAATGTGATTAATCTATAAAAACCAATAAATTGTAGATCAAATGTTCAAATTTCAAAAATATTCCGAAACAATTGGATCTTTTTATCAAATATTTCAAAAATAAATATAGGTTTTATTCTTTTTATTTAACATTTTTTAAATATTTTAGATAATTTTAAAAAATAAATAAATGAAAAAATAGTTTTTTAATATAAATATATACGTCTCATTTTATAAAAATGAATCAAATATACTTTAATTTTTCTTTTTCAAATAGTATTACAAGGATTATTAACAAATATTCATATTAAATATTGAAAACTAAAAAATTATTGATAAATTTAAATAATTTAAATCATATGTAAGAAAATATGACTAGTGAATATAATTTACATAATTTTAACCAGAAAATATAGAAATAGTTGTCATCTAAAAAAATCAATTTAGTATTGTATAGTTTTTTATATATAAATATTTAAAGGTATAAGTAACTTTTATCAATTATACAAGCAATAAAAAATTAAAATATGATTGTTAAATTTTACTAAAGAAATGAGAGATTTTGAAAAATGTAAGTGTAAGAGAGATTAATAATTTGGATATGTTCGAATATTCAACATAATCTTATAAAATGTTAAACTTTTTTTAAAAAAAGCAATTTTATTTTTTTTAAAGTATTGTATAGGTTGGTGTTTGGCGAGTAACGATTAAAGAAAACGTTGTATTTGTATCATTACAAGAAAGTGTTGCTTGTCGCAATGTCTTTAAAATATTATTGCGCAATGTTGCTCGCTACGGTAAATATACCATCGGAATTTTATAACGATTTGGTTTTGTATTACTTTGCGATAATAACATGTATCTTTATATTTTGCTGGGCACTCATATTGATTATCAAGATGAGCTATGCTTTTTTAATGGGGAACAGAACTATATTGAGCCAATGCATAAGATATTTTTTTAAAATCTTTAATTTCGCTTATTTTATCCTAGATTTTTATTCTCTATCACAAAATATTTTCTTATTTAATCAATAATTCCAGCCATCTACAACTTAATTAAATGATATGTCATATCCTCTCGTGGAGATCAATTTTGTGCATAGATTAAAATAAAATTTAATTTTAATATAACTTTGGTATAAAAGCTTCAAAGTTTAGTTGTTAGTTATGTTAACCGTAACCTTGAACCAAATGTCATATATGACCAAACCAGTGATTTCATGCGCGTAAATATTTTACTAATGTATTTATATTCATTTCCAATTAATACTATTTTACTTGTGTACTTTACCTAGTTCAAAATTTTTACTTGAGATGAGCTTATTATCTTATGAGAGGTAACACTACTTTCAGATTTTTATGGATACAATTTTATTGTGTTTTTGTTATATATAGAAATCCATGTCATATATAGACTGAATTGTATTAAAAAACTTTTTTTGAACTTATCCTTCAACAATAACGAGCATCATATATCACTCGTCACATACGAAACACAAATTTAAATGTTGAACTTTCACAAATAATATATTTCCAAGTTTCAAACTATGAGCCAATAGTGTGTGTTTCTTTGAATTTAATTTTTTTTCAGTTTTTTTTAATTTAATAGGATTAGCTTATGGAAAATTCCTACTTTTCTTAAATATTTACTTCATCGGTTTTCTTCATCTTAAAAATAGAAGATATAAAACATTTATATTTCAAGAATCATTCTTATGTTATTACTCAATATAAGTATATCATCTATGTATATACACATTATATAGACTCTGTCATTGTGAATCTTAGTGTACTAATCCATTATATTGTGCCTAAACCTACCGGATATTAATATCATGATAAAAAATTGCATGTTTTGTAGGTCATTGTTTCAGTTATACATTTGTTAGAGATATAAGGTCTAGGAAAATATCTCCAATCTCCAATCTCCAAACTCCAATATCCAAACTCTAAACTCTAATCTCCATTCTCCACTCTTCAAAATCCAAAATCCATTCTCCAAACTCAAAACTCCAAACTAATTCAAACAAACTCTAAACATCAAACGAATCCAAACAAATCCAAACGAAGCCAAATGAATCCAAACAAGTCCAAACTAAATTTATACCAAGCCCAAATCTAAACGAAGAACGAAATCTAAACACCAAACAAATCAAAACGAAATACAAATGAATCAAAAACGACATACGTCGATCTAAGCAAACTTCAGACATAATCCAAATGTCAAACAAAATCTAAACACCAAAACGAAATCAAAAGACAAACGTCGATCAGAGAAAACGTCAGACAAGTCCAAACGTCAATAAAAAATCTAAACACCAAACAAAATCCAAACGAAATCTCAACGCCAAATACCCAAACAAAATCCAAATGAAATCCAAATGTAAAATTCAAATATCAAATCCAAAATCCAAAAGTAAATTCAATACTAAATCCAAATTCCAAATCTAAATTCAAATCTAATTTCCCATCAAAATCAAAATTGAATCTACGATTTTACTAACAAAAATATGCATTGTTCCAGCAGCGATTTCTCTCGAACCGTAGCACCAAATCATAATACAACCAATCAGATTAAAGGATTAAATGTCTTGAACTCACTTTCCAAAATTTAGAAAAAAATAGACATTGTTTACCTCTCAATCACGTCTGTTGATTGTGGCTCCACACACCAGATCCAAAAACCGAAAAGTTTTGCTTTTTTTTCTTCTGGCGGGCAGCTAAAACAACTGCCCGCGGTACAACAAAAGACACAAAAACTTAAAGATTTAAACCTACGTTCTGATACCATGTATAAAATTATAAAATAAAGAAAGACGACTATGGTTTTATAATTTAGAAAGTATATATATTACATAGTGTATAGGCTCTTACTTATAAATAAAACATAATGGGCCTAGAATTTATTTCTAACAATAGTAAATTCACAACTGTGTAGGCTTTTGATTTACTTATAATAAGTACAAATTCATTGGGTTGTTCTATGTAGAGCTCTTTGTTGATATATCCATTTAATAATGTCGTATTGACATTTATTTGATGGATCTTTAGGTTGTATACTAATGCAACTGTAAATGTCCTCATCATGGGAGGATATATGTTAAAATAATAATAAAATCTGGAACCTCTTGGTTATTAATGTTACCTTAAAATCATGAAGGATACTAACTGTGTGATGTTTGATTTAAAATACATACTCGAAACTTATTTTCTTTTGAATTTGGAGGTAAATTATCCAATCTCCAAGTGTGATATGATATCATTGAATCTATTTCATCATGTACGACCTCTTGTCAAAATGTAGTACACTAAAAGATATGAGTTTTTTTATGAAATTTAAGGTTGTCTCCAAAAGAAAGCAACACCTAAATTTTCTGTGTGATTTATTCCCAACTTTATTTAGTATATATCAATTTTTTGAGAATATATCCAATCGAATCCTACATATATTGATATTTTCTCCCTTTTGCCGATGAGGTTCACGAGTTTATTCTACAACCAAATGTACTTCTTGCAAAGTTAGTTTCTCATTTTACATATTGATTTAAGTATTTTTAATCATATAACTTGGACTCTGAATACTTTTCTTTAATATAATTAATTTTATAATGTCAAATTCTAATATTAACAACCTATAAACTTTGCTATTTGTCAGACAACCATCATATACATTTCTTGTAGTTTTTACATTTAATACTCCCATATTTCTGCTTATACAAAATGTTAAACACCGCCATATTTTTAAATATCCAATATTTGGTTTTCTTTTCTTACGTAACTCATAAGTTAAAATTTCAGTTATCTTCTGATGAATACAATTTATAATACGACATGTCGTTAAAACGGCCTAACCCAGCCAATTAACATACAACCTACATTTACTACCATAAATTGGTCATATCTATTAAAGTTTTTTATATGCATTCAACCAATCCATTTCTTCTTTGCATGTAAGGTGCTGAACATTAATCGATTATCCCATCGTCTTTACAAAACTTTAAAAAATCATTTAAGAGATATTCTCACCACGAAGTATTTTAAGCTTAGTATCTTGTTAATTTTCGGCATGATCTTAAATATTTTAACATCTTAACGACCTGATCCTTATCTTTAATAAATAAATATAATTATATCTAGAGTAGTCATCAATGAAATTTATAAATTATTTTTTACCTTCATGTATCAAAATATTATTTAACTCATATATGTGTGTTTGTGTGTGTGTTTATCAAGTATAATATTTTTATAGATCTTTTTACACTTTTATAAGGCTTAATCATTTTTTTGTTTAATAAAAAATTATATTTTTCATATGATCTTTGTATCATAATTAATCATGTTGGATTTAATGATTCTCTTAATCGTGCTATGATTTATCCAATAACCATCATGCGAGCAAGAAAAAATAGATTTACATTTTTATTCTTGGAAAATTCAAAAACCAATAGTTTAAATATTTTATCTTAAAAATATCATTTCTCGATGAAGACATCTTATGTAGACGAGATGAGTTTGTCGGTTTCATAAACCGAACGCATTCGAATTTTAGCAAAAAAATAAAAATACGCTAATTTTTTTGTTCGTCTCCAAAACATATACAATAATAGTGAAATTTGTTTTTGTTGCACTTGTAAACACTAACTTGATGTTTCTACTTCCTTCCAATTTTAAATTGTTGGTGTTCTTTATTTTCATCTTATGTGTATTACTATTTTTTCAGTTTATTGGCATACAAGTTTATCATGGACAATGTGCACTGATGCATATGTATTACTACCAACCATCGGATTTGTTTTCCACAATATTGATTTCCATCATCAATGCAATAATTTTATCTTCCCCACTTTAAAAGATTACAATATTTTGTAAAAGAGTCTGGTCTACCACAAACATAATATATAATTCTTATATTTTGGAAATTTGTTTTCATTTTGAATTAGAATACTCTTTTAAGTTTTTTGTTGGCTTAACCATGATAATGCTTTAAAATTTTACATTCTTATAATATATATTTTTCATATTTTTGTGCAGATGAATCTTTTAAATATATTTTGAAATTCATTCATTTGTGGTAAATATTTTTTCATACTAAAAACTTATAATTTTTATATTGAGTATTTATATTTTTTCTTAAACATGCTGCAAATTTGAATGTCAAACTTAAGAAGATTAATTTGTTCTTCCATTTTACAAGATTTGTTAAGAAGTTTAGTTGAGTGTCAAAATTGAGTGTCAAAATTAAGAAGTTTAATTTGTCCTTCCACTTTACAAGATTTGTTATGTCAGAATGATTTGATTGAGTTTAATCTGCATTCATCCATTTGATGACATCCTGGTCTTTCTAGATAATATGGTAACTAATTCTTTTTTTACTCTTAAAAAATAGAACAATATATACAACTTACATAATTTGGTTCACCTTATTCTTAAGAAAGTAGTTACACATATAAAACTTACATAATTTTAGTTCATCCACCTATATGACTTATATAATTTGATTCACTATAATTTAGAAAAATGATCGAAAAAATTATTTTTATCTTTGAATAGGTTATTTATAGAATTAACATAAAATTCAAAACGTTAAACTTTTAGAAAGATCAAATTTCAAATTTTAAAAAATAAAATAAAACAATATATGTTTTTCATCGTGGCTAATAACATATAACTTTTTGCGGTAAACATCGATTATAGCAATGTTGAATTTAAGTATGGTTTATGGTAACCAATGCCAATCCAATTATTCGCACAAAAATAACACACTAAAAACTAATAACTATAAATTTTTATCTCTTCGCAAATAAAATTATAACTATATCTTTTAAGATTGTTGGTTCGGTTTTTCACCAAAAAAAAAATTGTTGGTTCGGATTGACATTGCGAAGAATGCGATTTAATATTGTTCTTATATTTGAGTATTCAAAGTCTTGTGATTATAAATTTTTATAATTTTGCTCTTCTAAGTGTAAATTATTTTAGTCAATCGAATTCGGGTTTTAAATGAATTTTCTAAAATAGTTATTCAATCAATTTCAACATTATATTCATTTTGTTTTTATTTGTTTATTGGATAAATTGTAATATAAAATTTTGTCAAACTTATGTTTTATGAGTGTCATTTTAAATCGACTAATTGAGTGATATGCCCAACAAAAAATAACGAATACTTTAAAAGAATAAAAGAAACGAAGAGAAAACATAAGTAGCTAAATTATCGTTAAATAAGGCTTATTACGAAAAGATACCAAATTATAATACGACTTTCAAAAAGGTAGAAGATTAAACGACAAGTAAAATAATGAAAAAAAATATTCTTATTTTCCTTGAAATCTATCAAAACGTTGAATACACGTAGGGGGGTCTAAAGTTAGGTCGAATCCAAATATTTTGTACTATTATTTTGTATGGTGCTGTGCTCTACTTTCCTAAGGCTTTTTAGCCTTTGTTCTTTTCTGGGTTTTAAATGTCTCTCTGGTTAAAAGAAGCTTTAAAATTGGAGTAAAACTGAAAGCAGAGCTTTTGCATTGGCTTCCACTGAGTCGGGACTTATCTGGCTCGTTTTTATTCTCCGATTGCTTTGCCTGTGGGACAAGCACCACCCCATTGTTTCTTGTTTGGTATCTATGCTTTTAGATTTTCTCTTATGCTTATAATTATAAACGCGAACCCAAGTCTCCTAGTTGCCTAACCTTTCAAAATTTTATTATGTACCTACCTAATTTGATGTATTTATAACTCCTTTAAATACAATTGTCAACGTTTTAATACGTTAAAGTCTAATATTTATGTAAACTTTTTAGTGTTTTAAACTCATAAAAGAAAAAAACTAATATATATACATATATACATGTTAAATATTTGAGTAGTTTAAATTCATACATTTTTATTACATTTTATAAATATCAACGTAATTTTTAAAAATGCAGAATAAATTTATTGTTATAATCGTTGATCTCCATATTTTGATCCAAATCAATTCACTTAATTGTTTTTTTCAAATTTATTTAAGTGAACATTGAAATCTTGATCCTAAATGAAAATAATATGTTTATTTTAAATTTAATGGGTTGGGTTATTAGATTGATGAGTATGGTTTTAATGGTTGGTTGGATTGGATTGGATAATGGATAAGAATTTAGGGAAAATGGTTAGGATAAATAGTAATAATTTGAATAATTACAACACTATGTTACCATTCTACTTGGATGCTGATTTGCCAAACTAAAAAGTATTTTTGGATTGAAAATTTGAATCACATAAAAAATGACTATATATGTAACAGTTTGGAAACTTGAAGGACTGCTTTGTTACACCCGTTAACTTGGAAGGCCATATCGTTAGAAGTGACAAACGTGAGAGACTAGTCACGTTTTTTAGGCCAAAGTTGGAAACACTTTGATAACAAATTTAGTCTTAAACCAATTTTCACACATATCCCTCATGAATTTTGTTTTGTTCGTTTAATAAAATAGAAATATATGTGTTTTTTATTTTATTTTTAATTAGAGTTTGAAAAATATGAAATCTTGAAGATTAAAGTAACTAATTGTTGAAGGTTGTACGTGATTGTGTTTGTGTTTTCACGGATATTATGTTGCAGTTGGTTTTTGGTAAACTTAAAAATTCAAGTGGTTATCTACTTACTATAGTGATTATCTCTGAAGGATAGATTTTTTTATATTGTCCTTTAATCCTGTTTTATTCATTGTCTTTTATAAAATTGTCTTTCTTTTATAAGTAGAATTCAAATCTAATTTGGTCGGTTTCTATTTCTTACATCGTGGTGACGTTTCGTCCCTACCTTCAGCTTCTGGCGTAGTTACGATACATTCTTTGGTTGTGGATGTATATCTTTTTTTATAGCTGGTGTACATTTTTTTTCTTTGGATGTTGTTTATGGTGGATGAGTCATATTTTTTCTGCGTCTTGTCCGGTTTTTCATTAGCTAGTTCTCTTTTTAATCCTCTGATATTTTCATAGCAATCAAATTTGTAAAAAAGGTAAATATGATGTAGTGCTTATAGAATGTTATATTTTATTGTATAATATTTATTTAAGTTTTATCTAATATGTTATTTATAAAAAACTACTATATATCTAAATACTTTGCATAACCATATAAATTAAAAAATTAAAAATACTTAATCAAAAACCTAAATAAAAATACAGTAATGCATGAAAAATAGTAAAGAAAAAGCATTGTTGCAATATAGGTCGCTTTTTCTCATTAGTGACCGCCCAGAGACGAAAATATCTTTACACTGTGATGTATTATATCAAAATAAGGTCGTACATATATTGGTCATAAATTTGGTTCACGGTGTATTCTGATGAATATTATAGGATGAAAAACACAAATACAAAAAAATTCAAATAATATTTTATAATAATATTTGGTATAATTTAATAAAAGAAAGATAATTAAAGAGTGTTACAAGTCCGACAATGGAATGGTTGGTTATGGGGATTTTAACCCCATAACTAACCACTCAGGACAATTATCTTACACATCATTATGTCTTAGAAGTATCGAAGAATTCAATGATGTTATAAATGATTGTCATCTAATGGATGTTGGATTCACGAGGTTAAAATATACACGGTGTAACTCCTATAAGTGGAAGAGACTAGACGAGGTTATTTAAAACATAACTTGGAGCAACTATTTTGAAAATATGTGGGTTCACCATTTAGCCATGACTAGTTCAGACCACAGTCAACTTTGCATAACCATATCAGGCAACTCAAAGATCCCAAGGTCCACATTCAAATTCCAAAATATGTGGTTAACACACCCCGATTTCAATAGTATACTAGAATCTAACTAAAAAGCACATATAGATGGATATCCTATTCAAATTCTATGGCAAAAGTTACAAAGACTAAAAGCTAAATTGAAAGATTGGAACAATGATAATTTTGGGAACATATTTAGTGCAATCAAACAAACAAAAGATGAAGTACAATTTTATGAAAAATGCTATGAAGAATCAAACACCCCTCAAGAGAAATCAACTTGTTAAAATCTAAAGCCACTCACCTCCAACTTCTGGCAAAATAAGAGATATTCTGTGAACAAAAGTGTAGTGTTAATTGGACAAGATTATAAGAATTGTAGAATGAACTACCTGGATTAATAATCAAGAAGATTTGGAAAACTTTGTTGTCATAAAATTCACAAATTATCCACCAGATATTACATAAATCATTCCAATTATTATCAAAAATGAAGACAATGCAGCTCTAGTTTATCCTTCATCTGATAATGAAATTCATAATTCAGTTAATGTTTTAGATCCTTTGAGTATTGCAGGAATGGATGATTTCAACTCTATCCTCTTTCAAAAGTGTTGGGAAACTATAAACAAAGACTTATGTGAAGCGGTTCGGGCCTTCTCTTAAGGGAAAATTGTCCCTCAAGGAGTTTTCTCAACAACAATTTGTTTAATACCTATAATGACTAGTATAAAATGTGGAATAACTTCACGGTTATCAGCTTATGCTCTGTTTTAAGAGAATATCGTCAAGAGTCATCAATGACACCTTATCTCTTCTCCTCCCTATAATAATCTCTCAAGAACAATGTGGTTTTGTCCCAGGTAGAAACATTCAGGATAACATTATTTTAACTCATGAGTTAGTTAATGAATTAAAAAGAAGATCGAGAGGAGGAAATTTAATTTTTAAACTAGACATGGTTAAAGCATTCAACAAGCTATCATTTACATTCATCCTCAAGATCTTAAAATATTTTGGCTTCTCACAAAGCTTTATAAGTGTTATAAGCAGTATGGTATTTTGCTATCATTAACGGAGAATCTAAAAGCTACTTTAAATCTAATAGAGAGGTGAGGCATAATGACCCCTTCTCCCCTAGTCTCTTCATACTTTCAGAAAAATTCCTAATAATAAGCCTAAAAACTATCTATATCAATCATCCAACAACAAGATTCAAATCAGCAGGTTTAATTCAAGTATCATGCCTTGCTTATGCTAATGACATGGTTATCTTCCTAAGTACATCAACCTCTAGCATCTTCAATGTTCTTCGGGCCCTCCAAGTATATCAAAAATAATATGGTCAAGTAATCAATAAGGAGTAAACAAGTTTCATTCCTTCAGAAAACATTTCAACGACTAGTGTATCTCTAATAGAGCAACATACGGGATTTAAAGCTAGTAATCTTCCAATGAAATACCTTGGTATTTGCATTCACCCAACAAATAAAATGATTCACTTCGAGGATCTGGTTTTCAAAATAAGAAAAAGAATTCAATAATTAGATAACATACGTCTCTTATATGGTGGCAGATTAACATTGATCCAGTGTGTATTATTGGTTATCACTAATTACCACATATAATATTTTTCAATCCCAAAGACAGTCATCCTAAGAATAGAGAAGATGCTAAAAAGATTTATATCGAGTTCTAAATATGTTCTTCAAAAAAATCATTTGACAAGCTGGAAATCCGCTTGTAAACCATATGAAGAAGGAAGATTAAACCTGAGAAGTCTGGAAGATTCTCAGCTAACCTACTCACACAAACTATGGTTTAAACTCAAAAACGGGCTCGATATATGCACTCGGCTTACTGTAAAAATCAACATCTGGTGCAAATTCAGGCTACTAAGAAGAAATATAAACATGGAGAAGGCTAATGGAGATAAGATCTTTAGCATAATATAATATCTATTGGAGGCTAATGGTGATATAGAATTTTGGTTGGATAGATGGTGTCACTGTCTTCCTCTTATTACTTTAGACACAAACACATCCAACTCATGGTATCCTCAATATATGGCCAAGTAATTCTGGATGAATGGATCATGGAACTTCGACAAACACAATCTATATGTTATGCCATCAGATATAGCTGGAATAATTATAATGACCATCAAAGAAACATACGCTGACTCAATCATCTCGTCTATCAACAAGGTAACTTCTCAACAAAAGATTTATTGAATCAGGTAAGAACCCATGGAAATAAATCAAATCTTTTTCAAAAAATCTGGAATAAGATTTCTCCAAAGAAATGCTCTTTTTTTCTTTGAAAATTAATACATAGCTGGTTTCCAGTGGACATTCTGAAAAGAAATATTATTTTGGCATCTAAATGTTTATTTTGCGATAATTGTGAAACAATAAATCATTACTTTGTTCAATGGAAAGCTTCATGAGAAGTCTGGACTTACTTTAGAAATATCTTCAATGTAATAAATACAAGTTACATGACCTTACAATATATCATCAAAAGTTAGCTCTGCTCTACTCCAAATGAAACTCACATTCGTACCATCCTCCCGTCAATCATATGTTGGACACTCTGGAATCAAAGAAACATATTCAAATTCAACCAATAGATATTTACAGTCAATGCAATCATTCAACAGATTACATACCAAATCCAAAAGTTAAATATATATAATCATTTGAAAAGAATTTCACTGGCTTCCAGATATAAATGTTGCTTATATAATAGGATGTTATAACCATTTAAAGAATCCTCGCAAGATTTCAATTTCAAAATGGACTCCTCCAACAACTCAAAGGTTAAATATGAGCATTGATGGCACCTTTTCACATGACGGAGAATCAAGTGGAGCAGTCATTATAAGATACAATCATGGAGATGCAATCTCAACTATTTAAGGACTCTTTGGTAACAGAGCCCTCTAATAGCTTCAAGTCGAGGTCTATTAGATGGTTTATATAGATGATATATCATGAATATAACAAATATATATATATATATATATATATATATATATATATATATATAAACATATTCTCTAACCTTAGTAGTTATGTTAAATCATTTCAATACCTCGTTGTACCTTTCTTTCTTAATGGATTGTTGTAGGAAGCTAATTATTCCTAGAATAAGCATCAATCATATCTATCATGAGCAGAATGTAGCAGCAGGCTCGCTTGCAAACTAAATGTATAAATGTAAATGCAAGCAAGACCTCCAGACAAATCAACTCCCAAATCCCCTCAGAGTAGTTCTACTTTTTTAGAGCATTGTTGTAGGCTCATTTAGAGAGACAAATTAATATCAAAACTACTTATATTTTACATCTCTATCAATTTTCATCTATACATATGCTACTAACAATATTTTTAGCAGGTGTAAATACATGACACAACACAAATTGCAGGAAATGACTCTATAAAGAAGTAGTGAAATCAAAGCACTTGAGAACTAAATAATCACGCAATATGAAGCCGTAGAATCAAGACAACATGCTTTTCAGGAAAAATCAAAAAATGAGAAACAAGAAATCAACTCACGAGAAGGAAAGAAAAAGTGTCAAGGTAATTGAAAATAAAATGAATCATCATTAATAAATACTTAACTGAGGAATAGAGTTTAGGAAGAACCTCTCTCATCGTTTAACCTAGCTCAAATCTATCACCTAGTTGAAATCTATCAACTGTAGTCACTAATGGCAGATATCAAAGGCACGAAAACTTCTCTTCTCAATGAAATCTCATTTAGATTTCTTAGAACCGGGGAATGAATTCTTTTGTCATAACCAAAACTCTATAAAAGGATAGGGTCTTGTTGTAATTTTCTCAATTTTTAATAAAATTTCTTTTTATTAAAAAAGAAATGAAAGAAAAATGTTAAAAAAAGTTAAAACTCTTCCCAAAAATATTATTTTTATAAATTTTAATATTTAAAAAAACTTTTAATTTTAAAACTTATAGAAAAAGATTTTTAGTAAAAACCGAGCATTTTACTCTCTACAAATTACTAAAATCAACAAAACTCATTATCGAAAGTCCATAAAAAATATTTTTTACAACTCTAAAAAATCATGGTTAAAATAGAAGACGAACTTATTAATCTACAGACTAGCATGGACATGGAAGCGATATACACTTATATCTTTCTATTTTTTCAAAAATAATTTTTTTTAAATAAAAAACCTCAAAAACCATTGTGAGCACCAATTCTGGTTTCTAGGTTCGATTGATTTTTTTTTACTTCATATGAATTGCAAGACGTTATCCATTGTGAAATATTAACTGTGTGGACTATGCTCACGATATGTAACTCGTGAAGAGTATAACTTAGAATCGATGATCGAGTGGGTGAAATAAATGGGAGACGGTTATACTCTTTGCATTGTGATTTATTTACTCCCATTTATTTCACGAATCATTTTTTTACTTCTTGTTGATATGTCACTAACATAACATGTGAATCGTTCTCGGAAATAGTTTATCTATGTTATTCATCAAATCAAGTTCATGATTATAACACAATATAACTCAAAAAATCACAATATAATATCTTCCATACGCTTTGGGATGTTTAAATACGGTTATGGAAGAGAGCGATTTTCAGTTATATTGTGTTATAATCACGAATCATGAACTTGATTTGATGAATAACATAGATAAACTATTTCTGAGCACGATTCACATGTTATGTGAGTGACATATCAACAAGAATATAAGTAGAAAAACAAAATAATGTTTAAACAAAGCAAAGGGTTTAACACATTTTGGGTCGCTTGGAATTACATCGTCGCATCAATCATAGTTCACCGAATGAATGAGAGGTTGAATTTTTTGGGGGGCTATTCAAAGACCACGATAAGGTAATCGAGTATGTCATAGAATCATCGATTACACTATATAAAGAGATGGTTGTCCATGTATACACTTACAAGATCATGCATTTTGACAATCATACGTCTAATGAGGTGGAAAGCTCGCACGATACTTTAAAGAAATATATCAAGTCTAACCAATTGAATTTCAAAGGATTTTGGGAGAAGGTTCATGGTTTGCTTGGGATGCAATATTCAACCATAAAAAATCTATAAAGTTAAACAAGTATCGTATTATTCATAAATTTTAAGATTTAAAACCTTTCAAATTACGGTAGGGTCACCGATCGTTTTGACGTTGATATACAAAAAAAATATTGAAAATACCAAGAAGGAAGAAGGTGAAAAATTGACATGTGATTGCATCAATCACATGACACACATGTTACCATGTATGTACGAACTAAAGCCCATTCAAAGAGCAGATGTTTATGTTCCTACCCGGATTATAAACAAGCATTAGAGAAGACAAAAGATAGCCCCTCGATTTAAACTAACCGCGGAAGAATAGGTTAAAGTTAACTTTGCAAATTTAAATGTAAAACTAGGAGAATTTGGTGTTTATGAATAAAATCATCGGTTTAATAAATTTACACGAATTTAGGATCCTTATACTTATCTTCTTTGCAACCCCTGCAAAATATGAAAAAAAACTACAGTTGTACTCTCGACCGCGGTCGTGGTCGTAACTGTGGTAAAGATAATAAAACTTGTCTTGATTATTCTACCAAAATTGATCCTTTTATGCACGAATACGCCAAAACCTAATGATTAGAATCCTATGTGGATAGTGCAGAAACTCCAAATATGGGAACATCGTTCGCTAGTTTTGGAACATCATTCAATACTTTAAGTAGCATTGCTATGAAGATCGTTGGACAAGTCTGTACTAATTCTAGAGTAAAACCCTCCGACAACGAAACAGGCACGAGTTGCATCTAACGATAAAGTAACTCCAATTACAGCGGATAACACTAAATAAAAACTGTCAATTATTAAACCAACCTCAACAAGGTTTCCTAATTTTGGTAAAACAATACATAACTTATTGGCCACGAGGTATGCATTGGACATACCTTAATTTATGTGTCATTTCATAAACAAAGCTACTCACGTTAGACTCGGTGTAAATTGTGGTTTATAGCCATCATTTATGGTTTGTTTGGAACTCAAAGTTGATGCCAACTCATTAGAAAAACATTACCACACGAACTAGAAACCCATAGATAATTTTATTTAAGTGCGGCATATTCTAATGAAGATGCTTACCTCGATAAAGAACTACGTCGGTTGAAATATTATAAAAAATAATACACCGTTAGCAAATTAGATATTCTTACCAAGTTGTGGTAAACTAATCGCGACCACTTTGAAACATGTTTTTTATTGCTTAGGATCTGGCCGTTTTTCAAATTATTGCTAGTTCACCACCAACAGACTCTCCTCAAGTATAGATGATAGTCCTTTTCGTAAATGTAAATCACTTTGTTCATGTACGTAATAAATTTTTATATTAAACGCCTATAGCTATCAAAATGATATAATTTATTTTGGTACTTATTATTTTGTTTTTATAGGTTGATATGGTTAAATGTTCACCTTTACCAATGATAGATCCTTCGTGGATGCACACTAATAGATAAGATGCTAGATCTTGTTCGCTGCCATTTTTTGAGAGAGTCAACAATTTTTTCCAACTACAACATCCCACACTGAAACCATCTGAAACATAATTGAGAGAATGTGAGCCACTAATAATAAACCTTAACAAAAGACCTCTAGTGTTTTGTCCTTCATAAGTTGTATCAGTTGTTTTTAAATTTTTAGAGAGGTAGTTTTTATTTTATTTTATCAATAATGAACGTTTTTCATGTTTTTCTTAGAACTTCATTCATATTTTGGAATGAACGTTCATAAACTTGTTGGAGCATGATTGCCACTAAAAGAAGACAAACTAAAAGGTCCTTTCCACAAACAGCTTGCAGACAAAAAAACTCCAAAACAAACAGAAGATGGACAAACGTATTTGCATGTTTCCACCAACTTTTGGTAAAATCCACTTTACTTCCGCCAAAAGATAGTTGCAACATGCAAAAAAATTAAATTTAAAAAACATCATAAGCAAATAAGATATTATAAATATTCATGCTATAGCTAATGATTGGTTTAACACACTTAAAGATTTATCAACTTCAATTTTATTTTAGAACGAATGTTTATGAACTCTTTTAACCCATATAACATAAATTGAAAAACATAAAAAATCTAAAGATTCATCATGAACTTTAAAACAAGAGAAGAAAGTAAATAGATTAAAAAATACATCATAAAATAAAAACATCATAAGCCGAAGGATACATCATAAACTATAAAACAAAAAAAACACAAATATAAACAAAAATATACATCATAAAGTGAAAAAACATCATAAACTAAAATGTGAAAACCAAGTGATTTCAGACGTTGTTCGAGAAGGTGATCTTTCCAAATCTAATTGTTCGAGATGTTGTTCGAGTATGTGATCATTTAAAACTTCAAGTATATATTTTTTAATGGAATCAGAAATACGAAAATAAAATAGCATATTTGTCGTTTCGCTAGCATCCTCCGGGAATTCATGAACCTGAATAGTTAGAGTCAAATTCAAATAATTTTACCTAGTGTCGACTTCTTTAAGACTGTATGATGGCTTATGAAATGCTATGTGATGCTCATACTTGTAGTATATTGTATAAAAAAAATATTAAAAACATGTCGGTATTATGTTACGACCGTTGTTTTTAACAAATTTGATGGTTTTCAACAAATGGTAGTCGTTTCTAATAGACCATTCATTTTATTATAAATTAAAAGTTTGAGTATTTATGATATTGAGTATAACAATAAATATTCAAGGTTGGTTACGTTATTTATAGCAAAATATATATTGGCAGAAAAATGTATTTGGTGGAAAAATGTAGATGGCAAGAACTAGTAGATGGCGAGAAACTGAAATAGACACCTAATAAGTCCCCCCTAAATGATACATGCCAATTATAAGTCTCGTCAATAATATATCATGCGACTTCACGGATCAGTTTTAGCCTTTTTTACCAATTCTATTTCTTTATATAAAGGACCCTGATAACATAACTTTGAACACACTCTTAATCTACATAGATATAGTCTAGTAAAACTTATAAGTTTGTTAGATATAGAAGGGACTGTGAGTGAAAACTCTCATCTCCTGCAAGGCGTCAAGTATGTGAAGAGATAAGGTTGCATGAGAATATAGATGAGTTTATTAATTGAGTGTTATGTGTCATGTAAAATGTACGGGCATCACGGAGCAAATCTCATCCCGTTTTCACGCAATCGTACAGAAGTATATACTATGTAAAGTTAGATGAAAAGTGAACAAATATTTAGGATGTTCGACCTCCCATACACAATTAGGAACGAGGCATTTAACTCGTTCAATTTGATAGTAACAAATTTTCTTACAAAACATATGATACGTTACATGAAATAACAAATCACTAAAAGGAAAATGCACTAAGGAGTTTCACTTTTAATGAAAGATATAACTTTGAGTAAAATTATGTTGTTTTATTTCATGTGTAATGTTGTTTTATGTTCCCTTGGATACTGTTTGAAATTGTATTTGTTTTATGTCCATGTCTAATGTTGAATTATCAAGTTAATTTTTATGTTTTTAATTTTAACACAATAAAAACAACAAGAATTTGAATGAAATAACAAGAACTGTTACAAAATAAACAAGACAAAGAGACAGTGTTTACAACAAAAAAAGTAGAATCTTAATGAACAAACATCACACTAAAATGTCAAAGAACAAACATCACACTGGAATGTCTAACCTTATCTCCTCTCAATAGATAAAACATCCCATATGTCTCACCGAGCATGTCTAAATCCCCCTAAAACTCTGGTAGTCGAGGATATAATGCAATCATATGCAATCCCACCTACAGATGTCACAATCTTTTTACACATAATCATATAGTGAGTATATAGCTTGGTTAATGATATCATACCAACTAAACTGCTAAATAACTGAAATATACTATGGAGTACATAACGACTCAATATCGTCTCTAACTGGAGGGTCTCTCAATACATGATGTAGCACATAATCTTGCCAATGCTCTCAATCGTCGTGATCAAACTCATAAACGAGCGACATGTGTTTCCTTTTGCCCTTGTTCTGTATCCGAAGAAGCGGATATGGTAGATGACCATGTACGTTTACGAATTACCGCAAAGATCGAAAGGAATAGTAGACATGGTTGTGCTCCACGCCAGCAAGGATACCACGATACCAATGGTGGTAAGATTTGAAAAAAGGAGTGTAAAACAAAACAATGCAAACAATAACATAAATGATGTATCATTTTTTACCATATATACTTTATAATCTAGCTTTCAACCAAAAAATATCAAACCTAGTTTTTTTATTCTATTCTTATACACGTAGAAGTCAATAAGATTATATGCCCACAACCCATTAATTCATGCAACCAAATACGTTTTTAAGAAGAAAATAACAAGTCGAAAAACGACTAACTTCATACCAAACATGCATGATATTCACACATTAAACCACTACTCATTTTGTTCTATTTCTAATACTAATTGCATACTGAGTAGAAAGGAATCTAACGAACTGCATATAAAAAAACCATAAACTAGACATTATATAAATACTTGGTATTAAAATAACTTAAAAAACTTTTATTAAGTTTTAAAAAAAAATTAAGCGTAGACAAAAAAGATTATAAATTTATTTTAGTATTATAATAAAATAATTTTTTTAAAAAATAAATATATTAAAAAAATACTTGTAATATTAATTTTTTTTTTAATGAGTATATTGGAATCAAACAGACTCGAACAGTTACGAAGACTCCGATCAGAAGTTGTCTGATGGCAGGACATTTGACTGTCATGGTTTTCTGTTCATAACTTTGGCAGCAGCGCAAGGCTCCACCGTTCTTATTTCACTACTGACTTATCCTTCAACAAGCCCTTCGATTGTATAATTCCACCTGGCACCAACCCATTGGTATATAAAATCATACATTTAAACAGGCAATTTAGTACTTGTTAACCAAAAATAATACTCCGGTCGAATTTACCAACTGTACAGTCATACCAGCTATCACGATATCCGGTTTTTTAGTTAATGGATGAATTAAATTAGAGAAAAAATAATCTTACAAATACCTGCGTTATATTTGAGGCCTAGTTTAGTAGCCGGAAAATAATAAATTGAAAAGTTGATTAAAAATGATCAACGATATTACAAGCAAAGTGAAAATACTATAATTTAAATAATGAGCCAAAACTTGATCAAACACATATAACAAAGCAAAGTAAATGTGTTAAGAATGATAATCAATTTAAGATAATAGAAAGTCATCAAATAGTAAGGAGAAAAAGTTGCAACAAACAACATCAAAAGAAAATATATGAAGGGGTAATTTAGGTCCGGCTACATTGACTACCCGATTTAATTGAGTATATTTAATCGTTTATTTAATTTTTTAATATATTTATTAAAAAATATTTTCTATATATTAGTTTAGTCTAATAAAATAAATTAAAATACGTATATCATAAAAACAATTATTATTAAATTATTATTTCATATTATTTATATATTTTTTAGATAGTTTAAATATTTTATTAGATCTTTTAACAAATACCGTTATTATATCCTTAAACTACATTAATAAAGTTGTTGGCATTTTTAGATTTTAATATCATTAAACTATTAAATATTTTAAATACTTTATTATATTTTTTTAGTTTATTAGATCTTTAAACTATATATTTAGATATTTTAAATAGTTTATTAAAACTTTATACTAATCTTTTGTTTTGTTTCCATATAGATTGCATAGTTGTTAAGGAAAAAAAAACCTATTACTTATATTACCTATAAACTATAAAATGTATTTAAATTTCATTGGTCAAAACATAATAAAAATTGAATTCAGATTAATTGGCTATTAATATTTAATACGGCACTGGTAATAGTGAAATACTTTTAATCTGAAACTAGAAAATAATTTTAAAATGCCATTCAATATAGAACAGAGAAAGTAATATTTTATTAAATTAAATAATTTATTAGATCTTTCATTTGTTGGTATGTTATATACTTATACAATAATTTAAAGTAATTGAAATTGTTTATGTATACATACACTATTTGTTAACCGTAAATAACAAAATAAAATTAAAATATATTTAGTTAACAACAATATACGTTTAATATTAATATAAATAAAACTATACAAAAAATTGTTTTGAAAAATTAATAACGATGTTCAATACGATAAAATAAAATAAAAACATAACAAAATAAAAAACATGTTTAATACAATCAAATATGAAAAAACTAAGTCATCACAACTATGGGTGGTTTCAGTACAATTGTCCTTCCAAACATTTTAAATCTTTATCGTTCCCAATTATTTGCTAGTATGAAATTGAATATTATTATCCTACCAAAATTTTGGTACCCCGATTTCGGTATAGCAAAATATTTGGTTCTGTACGATTTATTACCGTTAAATTTTGGCCACCTTCATACACGGCTCACCCATAAGGGGGCAATTTTCCCCAATAGGCCACTGCTCGCGAGGTATCATATCCCAAAAGTACCCAAGTTTGATGTCTGATATAGTCTGGTGAAAAGAAACATAAAGTTTGCCTCCAACTTTCCTCCACACTTCTTAGAAATCTCATAACTTAGACTTTATTGTTCAGTTATGTCAGTATTATGCTTGAAGTTTCTCAACGTTCATTAGGATGGTAGTAATCTCCATGGAGTATGCATTACACATCTCTTGGATTGCCAAATACACAATTAAAATATATTTGGTCTTATTATTTTAAATAACCATCATTTGTGTTAGAAGCAACAGTCTTTGGGGATTCGCTCGAGTTTCGTCAGAATTCTAGAGCTCTGTCGGTAACTCGCTGATATTTTTTTCATCACCAGCCAACTGAGACTCGATATCCTCTTGTGCATTTTTTCAACAGTGGTTGTTGTTCATCATGGCTTTCATGTCCTCTCGAGTTCTCTGCTAAAGTAAAAGAATTGTTCCTCTACATGGGCCTCGTTTGCTCTAATTTTTTTACAATCCTTCAAGGACTCGATAATTACATACGACGAAGATTGGAGGTCTGAAACCTCTACCGTCCCATCTACTTTCACCTTCACGGTCTTGAAGAAGTTATTGAGAATGTCATGCAAATTAAATATCAAAACCATTCAGATGACACTTATAAAAAAGAAAAAAAACAATCGTACTTACATCCATCCCACACTCATTATTGAGTCATCAAGTTGATTAAAAGGATTTATAGATCCACAAAATGGCCTCAGACCAATGCCGTCATTTGGAAGATAAATTTATCCAACTTTATAGGTTCCCATAGACCGGTCGATGTCTTGGATGATTGATGATCATAGAATTGGACCTTTTGAGGAACAACCTCAAGTAGTAAAGCGGAGGGAATGGGTCAGTTTGAGTAGTATTTTCCTCCATGATAATGATATGAATAGAATAACGTGAAATATTTACCTCTAGGGGAAGTACGAGAATAATAAAATGATAAGTTTCTTCATCTTGAGGTATGAACATGGGATCAATATGGAAACTTTACCTTTTATGAGTTACCACTAAAAGATCAGCTTCAACCGTAATAGGAGCATGGTGCTCTTTTTCTCATGAGCAGGTTTGATAGGATTTGAACCCCCGTTGTGGTCCTTTTTTCAAAAATACCAACTTCTAAATTAAAAATACTTAAGATTCCTTATTTACCAGCCATTACATCTCAATAGCATGAGTCGTGATTTTTTTCCTCATTCTCTTTAGAATTTTTCAAGATTTTCATATCTATGTTTATCAGTTTCTTCTCTTTATCTTCTACTTTACCAAGTTTTAGGGAAATCCTTCCCATATGTAAAATAATATTTTTTACGAGAATATTAAGAGTATAATCATTACCTTTTTCAGATAAATCTTATTATGCTTGGTTAGGGATAAACTACCTTTTATGCCTATTGTTTCCATATATTCGACATCCGAAACAGCAGTGATTGAGGCCCCTATAACATTGGCCCGACGGGTAACCACCAAGTAAGAACCATTCTCAAAATATTAATACACTAGAGAAATGAAGTTAATGGGTAACATATTATCTTACGATTTCCCCAATGATTCTAGACAATCCCATCCAAGTACTTAAACTTCTCTTTTACTACCTATCGCAAATAAAAAATAGCATACGTGTTTAGATGAAGAAAAACATTGGAGAACACAAAATTCTAATAAAGGAGTATAATACAAAAAATTAGGCATAAAGTTTCAAATATTTTAAGACATTTTGATGTTTATTTCTGGGTTTTTATACTCATTGATAAATCTGTATGCATGGGAAAACTTCAGTCACTCATCAAAATATTTTTTTATCTGGTTATGTTTTTAGAGTTTTCAGAAACGGTATGAGAAATACATATTCAAGTCGTATGTTTCCACTAAGTGTCATATGTTTGTTGCAATAAATTGGCAATTGTGTTGTGAGCCTGAAGTGCTTAATTCCATAATCCTTGGTTCTATAAATATCAATGAAGAAGTATAAAGCTAAGTGTGAGAAGTGAGAGAGTTTTTGAATTTTTGAGAGAAGAACAGTTGGAAATTTTCATGAGAGAGAAACATTATGAGTCGAGAGTTCCCTATGTAATTTGTTCCTCTCTTTTTAGAATCTTTGAAACATATTGTGTGATATGTTATGTTATTTACGTTGTTGAGCTCCTTTGTAATCTTTTTTCTATAGATTCGATGTTTTATTTCCCATGAATATAAGATTTATCCAAACTTTGAACAATGGTAAATCTCTTGTGTCGTTTCTTGTTTGAATTTTCTTTCAGGTTTCTATGTTACTTTATTTTTTATGTCTGAAATTTTGAATATTATGATTTTACCATAACAAGTGACGCGGTGAGCGTGTAATGTATGAAAATATTTATTATTGGTGATAAACAAAAAGTAAAAGAACGAAGATCATTTTAGATCTGAGTGTAAAGATTTAAATATTAGCATAAATTAAACACAATGAGAAAGATGAGTTGCATGAAGTTCACTCTCAATAAATTTACTATGTATAATGACTTTAATCTTTGAATAATTAAGACCATATCGTTCTTTGTACGTAAGGGTATTTCTATCTCCATTTATAAAGAGTTTTTACAGGAGATGGACATGAAGAACCATGATGAAATATCGTCCAAGTCCCATAATACTCTGCTTTTGAGTTTGATGTATGTGGTATTTTGAGAGGTGTCTAAATAGTCTATTGCCACGAGGATTTTTAAATAGGTTGGGAGCCATTTACATGAATAAATCTTTGGAAAATAGAAAGTATCTCAATAAGAATTTGTATGTGTTGGTATGTATATGAGATCCGAGAACACTTGGATGATTCAATTTAATAATTTTTACTTGAATGTAAGTGGAGTCAAGCTTGAAGATGATGATCAAATAATTATCATTTTTTAAGGTTTACAAACATTTTATTGACATCATGCTTTATGGAAAAAAGTCATTTAGGATTTCTGAAGCGAAGAGTGCTCCAAATTTAAAAGATATTCAAAGGAAAGCCGGTTTGAAGAGTGACTTAGATAACTAAATATTGAGTCTATGAGAAATACTTATGAGGATAGGTTCAAATAGAAAAACCAAAAAGTAGAGATCTAAATCTAAGAGGATGGCGAGTTAGTATCTTCAAATGTTGGTTCTCCAAGAATGAATATCATACAAATAATAATTATCACGAGATGAAGAATGAAGATAATCATCATCATTTTAAAGAAGGAGATGCCTGAATGGTTTCAAATAATTATGATTATATTAATGTATTAATGATTTTTTATTGTAAATAAAAAGTGGGTAATGGACTTAGGAGCTTCATTCCATATGACTTTGAACAAATATTGGTTTAATAACCTAAAATATTTTGATGGTGGCAAGGTCATATAAGGAATGATGATCTCCGTATTATAAAAGGACATTCGAATCAAGTTATTTACCGAGCTTGAGAGAGTCATAACATATGTGAGGTATGTCTCTTATATTAAACATAAGCTTATGTTTATTTTAATGTCAGATGAGGTAAAGTGTAGTTATATAAGTGAATATTATAACTTTAAGGTCCCGTAAGACTCGCTAGTTGTTATAAAAGTAAATAGAATCAACAGTGTATTAGTTGTTGAAGGATATTGTATTAGTTGGGGTGTTTTTGTTGGTGAAAGTGATTATGCCAAGTTATGATATATAAGATTAGGTCATATAACTGAGAAATACCAAAATGGACTTAGCAAACAAGAGCAATTGAATATTGATAAGGTTGTGGGTTGGGGGAAGTAATAGAGTTAAGTTCTTGACCAACAACCATGTAACTCAAGATTTGCTTGAATATGTTATTTATAACATTTGGAGACCTGGAAAGCATCCTATAATTAGATATACTTGATAGTTTATGTCATTAATAAATTATTATTTCATATTGTTAAAATATAACTTCCTATATGTCAACATGTGGCATTTTGTTCCTTGTAGATATCAGAATACCTTTTTCACTGCCTTCCAGTGGTCCATACCTAGATTACTGACATACCTTCCCAATATATTCACAACAAAGGCAATAGATGGCCTAGTAAAAACTTGAGCATACATTAAAGTCTTAACTAATGAAACATAAGGGGTCGTTTATATTTCCTCAATCTCAAGTGTTATCTTTGGACATTGACCTAAACTTAAGATGTCACCCTTTGCTATATGAGTGTTTATAGGTTTGGAATTTTCTAATATGTAACGTTGTAGCACACTTTAAATATATTTATTTTGTGATAATATTTTCATACCGCGGGAGAGATTCTGATGTATTTGGATTCTTAACACAAAACTAGCATCCGAGATTGAGGCATCATCTTCTTTCATCCGAGATCCACTCTTTTTTTATAACGTCAATCCACATCCGAGAGTTAGAGATTTCCATGTCTTGCTTGTAAGATAAGGCATCATCTACAGTTTCAGCACATGACTCTTAATGTTCCGGAAGATATACTATATAATTATGATGTATAACATTATTCCTTTTTCTCGTGAACCTTCTTAAGGGCATCATTACTTCTTATTGCACTTCTTGAAGATATAAAGTTCGATCCTCATAAATAATATCATTTTGATCTTCTTGTGAAAGATTACTTTGAGATTCATCTTGTTCTAACTGAATCATATATGTGTACTGGTTAAAACCCTTAAGTGGAACATTAATATTGAGTATAATCTTGTCTTAACGGGACCAAAATTATTGGCATTAAAGTTTGATCTTTTGATACATGAGTAAAGCTTCATTAGAATGAACATCTGTTCCAAAATTCGTGCTCACAAACTCGACATCCTCAAGAAAATTTGTCGTTCTCATCTCATAAATACTAGCAATGCGAGAATCATAAAGGTTAATATCCCTAGAATATTTGGAACAACCAATAACGAATCATATAACCGTCTTTAAGTTCAATTATTTTCTTGAGTTTTATATGCCATTGCCTCATCTGGACACCCCCATATATGCAGATACTTTAAATTGGGAATGAACCTATTCTAAAGCTCATATGATATTCTAATGGTTGTCTTAGTGGATACTCTATGGAGTATGTATGCGACACATTTGATGGTTTCCCCCGATAGAGATACTACTAAGTTGAGTTATGTATCATACTTTTAATCATATTTTTTAGTGTACGGTTCCATATCTCATATACACCATTCATGCAATGTGAAGCCGATATTGTATACTTAGGTATTATGCCACACTCCTATAGGTATTTTTGAAATGACCCTTGATGTTGTTCACTCGACCTGTCATATCTACCAAATTATTCACCACCATAATCAAATCTAACGCTCTTAATGCTTTTATCTAGTTTTTTTCAACTTTGGTCCTAAAAGCTTTGAACTTGTCCAGGGCATCTAAATAGTCACGAATGAGGTAGAAGTACCCAGAACAAGATAATTAATTTATTAAAAATATGAAGTACTAATGCACATTCCATGATTTCTGTGGAAACAGTATACATATATCGGTATAAATCAATTCTAAAACTTTAGTTGCTTTATTTGCCCATAACCTTTTAGCTTTGGTGTATCCCTTTTATACACTCGACACAAGTACCAAAATTAGAGTAATCAAGGAACCCGATAAACCTTCAACTACAAACGTTTCCATTCTAACTTTGGATATATGACCTAACTGCATGTGTCACAGTTTAGATTGTTTTTCCATTTTATTAATCTTATTCACTACAAATTGTGCATTTATGGCAAGTTTATGATTATAAATAGTATTTAATAAATAAAACTTATCTTACTTTATCAAGCTACCATGACCAACAATAATATCATTATAAGAGAAAGTTAAACCATAAGGTCCCAAAAAATAATAATAACCATACATGTCTAAAATCAGAAAAGAAATTAAGTTCTTTTGAAATTTGGGAACAAACATAATATTCTCTAAAAATAATATATGTTTATCGGTAATTTCTAATTTCAAATCACAAATTTCTAATATTTGACATGAGCTCTTGTCATCTATATAAAGATGGATCTTTCATCCTTATTTAGCCTCCAGCTTCTTAGTGTACCCTACAAAAACATACAGGCATAAGTTGTTGCAGCCGACTCAACCCACCATGTATTTGTGTTCACAGAGACAATATTAACTTCCGAAATAACCAAAGACATGAAATTTACTTTGCTTAGTATGTAACCCTGATATTCTCACAGTTATTCTTGATATGTCACTTCTCTTTCCAGAAAAAGAATCGACCAATTTTCTATTCTTGAGGTTTCATATGCTTAGCCGAACCATTGTGTGGTCATTTACCATCATTCTTTCACTTTTCTCCATCTCCTTCTTGGACACTACCATGTTCACTTCTGACCTCTCCCATTTAAGCATTTCTTCCTCTTGTGCAGTGTGTGGAGTCAATTCATTGATTGTTCACTTTTTATGCATGCAATTATAAATGGACTGGAAATTCTTACCTTTTTCCAAGAGGGACTGAAAAATGAACATCAGCACACATTCTTTAGTTAAGTCTACCTTGATTGCCTTTAACTTTGTTGCAATCATAAACATGCCCAAAATATGTCACATTTTCCAGTTTATTTAAATATCTCATTAATGAGACGTTATACCTTTACCTTGTCATTATTCACAAATGCTTTCTCAACTTCCGTGAGAAATTCTGAAAGTAATGGTAGCATCTTTTAAGACAACCCAACAAAATGCATCTAGTATTCTTTGAAGCATAATGGCCAAGCATAATCGATTAGATCGTTCCTAGGTATCATAATTTTTGGTTTCCCCGTGGGAACTTTCCTAAGTAAGAGCAACTAGTTTGGGTTTTAATAATGCGTTGTCATAGTCATGAAAATTCAACTACAGCTCCATATCCTATTTTCATTGGGTAAAATTCGAGACATCCATCATTGAGGATTTGTTCCCTAACGAATTGTAACCCATAATATTAACTAAAAACTATAACAAACAACACATAAGAAATTTTGACATATAACAACTAACCTGCTTGAATATGTCATATGCATGTAAAATATAATATATTATGCTAATAGAATATCGCAGGGCAAATCATACTAGCACGTATTTATGAGTTTAAGAATATTACCATTGATTATTATTTTATTTTCCTAAGTACATATGAACCTTCGTGGTGGCTGATTTCACGTACTTATATAAAATAAATGCAAGGATTAATTTAATATTCCTAAGAACCGGTGAAACCCTCCGGAGGGATAATTTCACCTACTTAAATTAAAAAATCACAAGGATCAATTTTTTTAGTAGATTTCTCCATTTAATGATTAGTCAAATCTAAATATTAACCTTAAATAGGGCCAACAATATTTGAATTTAAAATAATCCGTTGAAACTTGTTGGATTCTAGGATCCTCAACACGATCAATTAACATTCCGGAGGGCCGATTAAATAATTTCATGATTCACCTACCGAAATATAAAACCTTAGTTATGCATATCCATTTAAACATTCAAGAACATGGATTATTTATTTCAAAAATACATATAAAAAATTTATGTAGAAGAAATTTATCATATTAAACAAATCAGATTTTTTTTAATTAATTAACTAATAAATAAAAAAAATCATATATACTTTAAAAATAAAAAATAGCATGTTGTTTTTGTGACTAGGTGATCCACTAAGCCACCAACAATAGTTGCTACTATCATTGGGCGTGCACCTAGCCATCATTAATAATTGTTGTCATCACAACAACAGTGGGTTGTAATTTTCTTGCAAGTCGCGGCGTTCATCCACTGTGGCATCAGTTTGCTGGCCACAATGAACATCATCGGACAATATTTGATCGACAATAACATCTGGAGTTATGTAGTCGATGAGCAGTTGTCTAGATAGGTTTGATTTATTTCGTTAGATTAGAGTTTGGTTGATTCTAAATTTGAGTAGCAATCAATCAAACCCTAGTTTAAAAAGGAAAAGAAAATCTCAAATCATATACATACAATATATTTATTCATTAAAAAAATAAAACACTTAAACATACTTTCTTATGTATAAATAATCGTATACATACTTTTTACATAATCCCTAAATCCATACCTTACCAAGACAACTAAAATACATTATATGTATTTTGTAGATAAAGAAAAACATATGTTTTATTCAGTTATAAATATACGTTCAGTTTATCCTATAAATCACTAGAGGATCTTGGCTATGATACCAATTGATTGAACTGGCTGAATTATCTTAATATAGTTATCACAAACATAGAATAGTGAACTCTCAATATGATTAACTAATTATAAAAAAAAGACTCACGATTTTGTCTGTTGCTATCCATAATCCTGATTTGAATCTTTAATTTAGTTCCTCTAATAATGAGGATGTTGTAAATATTTCTCTTAACAAAGTGGTGATCGATCTTTTCGGTTTTAGGTTAAAGGAATGATTAAAACTGAGTATTCTTTTTATAGAAAAATACAGCTAAAACCTATAGCTGCATAAGTTCATTTACTTTTTTCGTCTTGTGATGGGGGACCAAAACCACTAAATTATTTTTATCAATAAAGTCCTTCAATTATCAGTTCACGTCTTAGTGTTGAGATTCAGGCCCAATCTTTCACGGTGTCTTAATTCAATGCGGCTAGCACATTTATAGCTCATCAATGTCTTTTCACTTACATACTCAATTCTTATTTAACTATATATAATATAATTAATCGGATTACTTATTATTTGATTACTTTATGAAAATGACCAAATATATTTTAGCATACACGTCTATAATTATTCCAACTGATGAGGGAATTCCCATCACCTAGTATATCCGAGCAAAGGGGAATGTTAAGAATATATAAATAACCCCAAACCGAACTGGTGATTATATAAGCAGACGGTGAACCAAGGCTACACATGAAAAAATGGCAAGTACTACGTCACCGATGCCCAATTGAGAAAAAAATATAGAGCATAGATATATCGTCGAGGGCTAGCCAAAAAGCAAGAATTAGTTAGCAAGGCTACGAAGGGCACAACAGACGATGAACGCTCGTACTATAAAGCGGAGCTCAGTTAAACATATACTTCTTTAGGAAAACCGAGCAGGAGTCAACCATAAAGGAACGTTCAGACCTTTACCGAGTAAATAGAGAAATGATGAGCAACTTGGACGAGCAGAGCAGCCGAGACCGACCGAGGCTTACCGTTAAAGACAAACTATTAAGGAAACTATTAAAAGTCACGTTGAACAAACTGATCAACCGACATAACTCTAGGAAACTAAACTAATTGTCGTAAAATTAGAGCTTCTATCATAAATACCGGTCTACGCACTATCTTAGTGGAAATATGTATTAATTAGCCATTTAATATCACCGATAGAAGGTATAAATAGACTCCAAAAACCAAAAAATTGTATTTTTTCTTTTGATAAATAAAATCTAAGCTTGTTACCATCTTTGTTATATTTTTCGTATAACAACAACATGACTCACTATGAATCACTTTGTTCTGGTGAAACAATAACATAGTATAATTTATTAGTTTAAATTTTTATCTACCAAAAAACTAAAATCGACAAAAAATAAAAAATACAGAAAACCAAAAATAAATTTAATCTACATCAAATATAGAGATTAAAATTCATCAAAAATAATTTATAATACAAATATCAAAGTAAAAAAGAATTTGAAAAATGTTACTATTCGAATATTAAAATTCTATTTATAGTATATATTTTTACCATGTTTTTTTTTAATTTTTCCAAATATATTCGAGTGTAGACCTTTACATCTAAATTCTAAATTCTGATAATAAACTTTATTTCAAATTTAAACTTAAACGTAAACATATTTATTTTTACAACAAATAAGAAAAATAATATTTAAAACCAGGATTAAAATTTATATTTCAAACTTATGAGTTCAAAATTTTAACGGTAAACTTTGTTTATATGCATATATAATAAATATTAGCCCAAGAATATTGAAATTTCAAATAAAAAGACCTCACTATCAAATTCGAGTCACATTTCTTACTCACTAAAAGTAGGTTGAAACGCAATGCAAGACTATTGCCATGGAGCGTAGCCCAGCTTATAAAATTGACACCTCTATTACTACTGTCGTAGAGTGCGCGTGAATCCACTATCCAATCATAACTGACCAAACTGACACCAACATATTTCAGCTGACCCAGGAGTGCTACGTGACAAAAGAGCGCGTGGATTTCTCACTTGATCCATTCAAAATAATAGAATTAAATAAAAGAAGCTTAAATTGCATGATCACTATTATTGCTAAAAATAGGAAATAATTCAAAATGGAAGGTTAGGTCACGAAAATCGTCATGTCTTTTTTACACACAACAATCTCCTGCTATATAGGTCATGTTTTGTACCATATATATCCTCTTATAATACCGTATTTTAGTCGAACAATTCGTCGGAACTCTAAATATAAATGATTAAACATTTTACTAGTCTGCTTTCGGATCAATAATAAATTAATAAATAGAAATCAAGATGCTATAACATATTCAAAAAAAAGACATACGTCTATAGGTGTATTATGAATAAATATTTCATCATGAAAAAGTATGATATAAATTTAGACATTTTTTCTTATAATTTTAAGAGTTCAAAGGTTATTAATAACAACTATAATTGTCATTATATTTCCGCAAGAGGGTAGAATGTGAACATAATGTATACAATGAGCATTTATATGATTAATCACTAAAATTTCAAGATTATTTTACTCATTTTCAACGTATTTTTTGTTTAGGCTAATACAATTTTTTCACTGTCAACAAAGAAAATTATCTTCATTCAATTCACCAAATGTCATAAGATATTTATTTGATGTTGCAAACATCAATCTAGTTTAGGCACACCCTAATATTCTGAATGGATTGTCATGGTCATTATATATCTGATGCAGACAGTTTGGTGAATTGACAGTTTGGAGCTCCGGTGTCAGATTTTGACCTACAGCACCTTGTTTCGAAGGAAACGACGTCACGAACGCAAATCACCAGCTTCGCTCGTGAGCTATGGGCTTTTTTGGGCATTCGGGCTCATTTATCCTCTTGTTTTGCAATTTTAATACTTTAGGCTATTTTTGTAATTTTCATATTTTTAGTTTTAGGGTTTCGCTTGAACCCTTATATAAACCTATCTTCTATACACTGTTCTAGGAGTTGTTTTTGTTTAATAAAATTAGGGTTTTATCCCTTTTGGCTTCTCTTGCGTTTCACTCTGAATCAATATCTTAGATTTGTGTATAGACACTTTATTCACATCAACAATTCTCTTTAATATTATATCACGAAGAATGACATCTGACATTTATGTGCTTTGTACGCTCGTAGTACATCTGGTTTCATGTATGATGAATAACGTTTTGACTATCAAAAAATATGTTTGCGGTAGTTCGATATAATCCCAAATTTGCCACCAAACCTGCAATTATATTGCTTTCTTAGTTGCCTCTGTTGCAACCATGCATTAGGCCTCTATTGTAGACAAGACTACAGTAGCTTGCAACTGTGCTTTCCAACTGATCGCACTGCTAGCTAAAGTAAACACATATCATGTCAAAGATCTCTTTTTATCCATATCATTTACAAAATCATAATCAACAAAACCAACCATTAATCTTGCAATATTGTTCAGTGATCCACCAACATTGGTCTTGTTAAAGGTCAAACCAACATTCGCAATATTCTTAAGATACCTAAGTATCAATTTCACTATGTGTCGGTGTTCTCTCCCTGGACATCACATGTACCTACTAACCACGTTAATCGCATGTGAACTATCAGGACGTGTGCACATCATAGTATACATGATGTTGACAACTGCACTTGAGTATGGAACTTTTGTCATTTATTCCAACTCAACATCGCCATTGGTTGATCGTGTTGCAGACAACTTAAAATGAATGGCAAACGGGATGCCAATTTTTTTGGCATCAAATTTATTCGATCGTTGTAATACTTTCTTAATTTAGCTTCATTAAGACAATTATAATGATCCTATGCTTTTGTTTATGATAATGTCTACACCTATACTATTATTTTCCTTACCCAAATCTTTTATCTCAAACTCGTTATTAAGTTATTTTTTTATCTTTAAAGCAATAATGAACATATCATCTATATACAACAACAAGTAAACACAATTTTCATATGGACTATTTTTTAGCCATGTTGACACCATGAATGTATCAGATTTTGTTTGTACCTTACTTATGTGACTGTTTCAAACAGTATAGTGACTTTTTTAGCAAACAAATCTTATCATTCATTTTATGTTGATAAATCTCTCTAATTGTCTCATGTAAATTAGTTCTTAGAATGCATAAACACAATCTTCACATCCAACTAATCAAGCTCTAAGTCTTGTAAAACTACTTTGGCTAACAAAACTTGAATCGAACTATGTTTCAGCACTAGAAAAAACACTTCATTAAAATCGATTCCTTATCTTCGAGTAAAACCCTTAGTGACCAGTCTTGCCTTGAATCTAGATTCCTCAACCCCATGGGTTACATTTTTTTTACTTGAATACTAATTTGTAACGTATTACCTTATGTCCTTTAGGATAATTCACAAGCTTTCATACCTGATTCTTATGAAGAGTTTCAGTCTCTTCCTCAATAGCATCGATCCACCAATTTGATTCTAAACTCACTATGATTCTTATAACTACTAGGTTCTTGCTTCTCAATTTCTTCTGCAACTGACACAGCATATGCCACTAGGTTTGCATATATTTCTTGATGGTCTAATATCTTTTTTTCTCTACCCAATGTTATGCTATAAGGTTGTTGTTCTTGTTTAGATGAATCACCATCACTATCAACCAATGGTGTTTCTTCACCTCATACTATTCGATCCACCTCAGAACTATTCTAATTATTGGACCTAATATGAACTGATTTTATCACTTATAAATTATCATGATTTGATCATTTCTCATACATTCTTCTAACTGCTTAGCAAATCATACTTATTAAAAAATACATCCCTACTGATGACAAAACTTGGAGACTTAAGAGTGGTACATCATAGCTTATATCCCTTTAATCCATTAGCATATCCTAAAAATATGCACCTATTTGCACTTGGATCAAGTTTAACATCTCTTATGTGAGCGTACGCAGGGTAACCGTGCATCCTCCACTGTTTGTAATAAGTCGATGATCCATACCAAATCTAAAAAAAAGTCTTATAATAAATATTCATTGATAATGAGCGATTCACCAAGTAACACGTTGTATTGAGAGCTTCGGCCCAAAAGTCATTTCCCGCACCGGAATACGAAAGCATGCTTCATACCTTGTCACAAAACATTTGGTTAATTTTTTCCACGACCTATTTAATTGTGATATTCTTGAACATGTGTAATGATGCATTATTCCCTTAGTATAACATAATACATTGATCTCACGACTGCAAAGTTCTAACCCATTATATTTCTAACACGTTTGATTTTCTCTAAGTATGCTTCTCGATCATCTTCCTTTATTTAACAAAGGTTGAATATCTCTCATTTTTTTAGTTTTCTAAACATGAACCCACAATATCTTTGAATAATCATCGACCAGACTCATTTAGTATCAGAAGTTTGGACCCCAAAGGCCTGAGTGAATATAATCCTATATCTATTTAGTCTTCTTTAAAGTTGACTTGCTTAATTTTACTTTAGTTTGTTTACCAAACACATAATGTTCAATAAATCCCAATGATTCTTCTTAAACTCTTTCAACTAATCTTTATTTCTTAAAATAGTCAATTTTTACACTTATGTGACCGGGATACCAATGTCACAACTAATTCTGATCATGTCGACTTTGGTTGTTACTCCATGATGATGCTATTGTAGAATCACTCACAACAACAATTCCCTAGAGAATATAAAGCTTGTTTTGTAAACTTTCTTTCATACACACCATCGAGCCTTTTTCACTTTGATTACACTATCTTTTATATGATATTTTAACCTCAAAATTTTAGTATCTCAAGAGATATCAACTTCCTCTTTAACCCAAGAACATGACAACTTGTCATGATTCTGATAACAAATTCATGCATTCGGATCTTAACATTATCGTTTCCACCAACATAGAACAAATGATTGTTCCCCAAAGAAACAGTTTATTGTATTGGATTGTAAGTATCAAACCATTGCTTAAAATGATACATGTGGTGTGTAGGGCTAATATTTAGTGCCTAAGAGTTTTGTTCATAGTATGAACTCATAAACAACACATCACATGTACCACTGTTATTACTATAATCATAATCATTCATATTTCCACTAAGTTTGCAATATTTTACTTTTGATCTCATGTACCACTGTTCATTGCATTTATAACAGTCTGAATTCTTGGCTCTTAACTTGGATCACCTCTGATTCATTTTCTTTGAAGAAGTCACCTTGTTACCAGATATTACTCTAATAAAAAAAACCTTCTCATTTTGCATGATTGACTAGTTGTAGTTGTCTCAAGTCATTTAATTTCAGCGCCTCTTTGACATACATCTGAGATAACTTTTCTTTACTGTACGTTATGGTATCCATAAAATTCTCATATGACGTTGGTAACGATTTCAAAACAAATAAGGTTTGGTCTTTATCATCGATTATGTTATTGATATTATTCAGATATAATATAATCGACCTAAAATTAACAAGATGTTTAGTTATGATTATAACTTCTTTCTACCTTATGTCATACAAGCGTTTCTTCAAGTATAACTATTTTTATAAGTAAATTTATCATAATTTATTCTATGAATGAAACAGTCTTCTCACCACTAATCTCGCAAAGAATATTGTCCTTTATACTCATTAAAATCAAACACAGAGCCATTTCTTGAAGATGTTTTTTCATCTTCTTTCATCTCTCTCGGTAACTTATATTCCACGGCCTTCCACAACCCCTACAGTTGCAATAAAGATTTCATCTTCTTTAAAAAAAATTCCTTTGAAGTTTTAAGCAATGTTGATTAAGAAAATCATATGAAAACTACTTGTATAAGTCCTAATTTGAAATTAGGATCCGATAACAAAACATAAAATAAGCATGAACATGGTCAAAGTTTAGAGACTGGATTATATTCAATTAACATAGTTCCTTAAGCTAGATTAGTTAGTTCTCTATGTGTTTTGTTTAAAAATAGAAATTGTATCTATATCATCAGCAATTTGAAGAACCATATTGAGCTCAAAAAATGCATGTTGGGTAACCACAATGATGATGACTACAATTATCTCAAACAGTCTAAAACTAGCAATGGTGAATCCTCTTATGATGACTATATCCCCTCGATCCAACAACCCATAACCCTTATTAGAAAAGGTTAGTGTTTTAAATATAAAATAAAATTTTTCCTTGAGAAAAAAATTTCACCCTATCGATATTTCAAAGAATAAAAATCATCTAATGTGGGGCATTCGTATATGCATTTACGCCATAAACAACCAAAAAATCCCACACTAGAGGTGTAGTGATGAATTAATGGACTCTCAAATGTTCGAGGAGCTATTCGACCCCCATTATATGTCAAAATCAATCATGACACATGTGGTGCTTGAAGAATTTCACTTTATCTCATATGTCTTAGTCCGAGGATCATCTTCCAAACTTAATTTGGTAATTTTTCACCCTCGTAAGTTAAATTTACTCTAATTGGCATTGTATTTGGTGTATTTGGCTCATTTTGAACCATTGTGTTCAGACTTCCCCGCAGATTTGTAAAATACTTAAATTTATCTCTCTCTCTCTCTCCCTCCCTTTTTTTCTCATCCCTCTCCCTCTCTTCCCTTCTCTATTTATCTCCCTCTCTCTCTCTCAACTTTGATGGGGATGGTCAACTATTTTGCTAGGATTTATCAATAACCTTTATAGGAAAATCCCTAACTTGGTCGAACCAATTGTCTAGTGGATTAGTTCAAAGTTTTGAAACATAGTCATCTATTATTAGAGATCAATTCATTAGAATAAAAATAATCAAAAGGGATGTATACTATATCATACACTGCAAATAATATTGGAATGAGAGTCGAAAGGATTATATCAACGATTTGTGTACCTAAAGAATAACCTAGAAGATTTCCATCAGATTATGACATGTAATTCTTTCAAAAAATGGATTTTGTCAGACTTATTGGCAGAATACATAATGAAGAAGAATGATCTGACCTTTGGGTCCATGTTAACCTATATTAAGTCACAAATCAAGGTCGAGAAAACCACGCGATTGAGTGTTAGGCCAAACCGCCAGTCTCTTACTTATAAGAACCTTACTTCAATATCAACGATGATACCCTACCATCCATCTCCTACTCCATTTTAGCAACCCTATTACACTCATGATCACTCACGTGAGCCCAACTCGAGCATCTTATGCAACTCTTAGTAAATGGATTTAAGGCCAAAACGAGATAACTTTTTAGACTAAGATCAAACAGACCCCATGAACATATGGGTTTGGGGACGTAATCATGATGTAAATCGAAATGGAAAATATGCGAGGATCATGGAGATAACTATACCATAAACAGAAGAAGTAATTATGTTAAAGTAATAGAGAATATCAGTACTATTTATCAAAAAAACCATAGATTTTATGCATTTTTGAAAGTTTTTGCCTATGTTCAAGCTACGAGAGGACATGAAAGCTAATATATTTAATAAGTCTCATAATGATATTAGTCATTATATTAAAGACTAAAGGGTTCTAAGAGAAGAGGCCCAAACTATCATTGAAGACGAAAAACTGATTGAATTTGTCAAGAGTGGGGTTTGTGATGGTCTGAAGAGAGGTTAAGACCAAGCCAAGACTACCCAAACCAATATTTGAGGCCATGAGGAACGAAGTCCCAACATTTTAACCAAAGAAGGAACACATTATGGTTATTCTGGACAAACCAGAATAGGTGTCTGAAGACCATGATGAGGGTTATCTTTATTACGATCCCAGCAAAGATATTTTCATGATTATTTTCGGGGGTGACTTGCTACACGACCTCTCTTGCTTTAAAAATTAGTAGTTAGAAGGATTTTTGCTTGAAGTTTGAGGGAAAAACGACCTTAGCGATGCCCCAAGCTTAGTAGTATGTAGCGTTGACATAACAGTACTTGAACTTGCCAATGACAAGTGTTTGAAAGTTGGTATAAATATCTTAAATAGCCTACAAGTTAGAAACATTATACCTTACTTCCATGACCATTCAAGTATTATCCATAACTCATTTTCACTGAAATGTAAAGCAAAATTTGTATATATTTTACCATTTTACTCGCTGTTCAGTGGAGCTATAAGATTGTGACATATTTTATGAGCCAATGAATATCATTAAGGCTCATGCATTGACAGACTTTCTAATTAAGTTCCGTGTTGAGAGACCATATTTGACCCTGAAAATATACCTTTAGCATGAGTATTCTGAAGCGATAGAGGTTTGAACTCTTCAGGTTATGGAGTTAGGGTCGAACTAAACACCTTTATGGGAAAAGCCATGCATCAAGTTATATGCTTTGGTTTTCCAGATTATAACAATGAAGCTGATACAAAGCTGTAATCTCAACTCTGCGACTAACCCGGATTTGTGCCGAAAAAAAGGTGAAACTACTTAGCGATTCAAAACTCATCATAAATTATTCCATCTAAAAAGTAGAGGCATGGAATAACACCTTAATATAATACATAAAGGTGCTAAATAAGTTCCTAAGGTTGATAATTCTTGGTTGATTCCCTAGTTTAGTAACTTGCTCGGATGCAGCCCCATAGGTTATATCTCATTGCAAGCATATAAACCTAGTAATAAGGGTCCTCATAGTATGATACATTTTTCCTACTATAACTACCGAGGCTAAAGATATGGTTAAGAAGTGTGATATATGGAATCGATTTGCTAATGTCATATATAGAGAAGTCGTGCAATTGTAAAATATATCAGAATCTCTTTCTTTTTACCATTGAGGCTGAAATTTGGTTGGACCTATTCCCAAATATTTAGAAGGTCATCAGTATGTCATAGTGCGAGTAAACTACTTCTCTAAGTGGGTTAAGGAAGAGACCTTAGTAAGGATCAACGAAAAAGAGGTAATCAAGCTTATTAAACATAATATTTATTATAAGTTTAAAATGTCTAATGTGATAATCATCGAAAACAAAATACATTTTCAAAATGTTCAAGTTGCTTATTTTTACCTTAGAATGGACATATTGCAAAACTTTTAACTTATTTCCACCCTAAAGCTAACACGTAAGTCAAAGTTACAAATCAAATTATCTTTGATGTTTTGGAAAATATCTTAGAATGCTCAGCTATAAACTGGTCCTAGTTCTTGCAAGAGGTGTTATGGGCTTGCAGAAATACTCATCCGATAACTACCTAAAAAGACATCATTTTCCTTGGTCTATGACATGAATGAAGTCATCCTAGAAGAGACAAAAATATCCTTCTTCAGGGTGGAAAATTATACCCATGAGAGAAATATTGAGGGAATGAGGTTCAACCTAGATGTAATAGAGTAGAACAGCACTGAAGCGCACTTGTGTGTTTAGCAATATTAAACTTTAATGAGAAACCGATATGATTCTAAGGAATCATAGCCAAAGTCTCCAAGTTGGTGATAAAAAGTACTAAGAAAGGTCTTCATACACACCAAATATCCCAAAAATTATAGTTGGACCCTAACAAGAAAGGGCCTTATACATTGGTGGAAAAGGTTAAGGCATGTACATACAAGTTGATTGACGAGAAAGGTAAAAAATTTCCACATTCTTCGAATATATAGCATTTAAAGCTCTACTTAGCCTCATAAAATTGGGTATAACCCATCTATGATAAAAATATAACTCTTTATAGTTAATCAAAATTTCTGGTGGTGTAATTTTTACTACTCTCTGGTTTAGGCGGATATTTATAAGGCTCAAGCATAGTCGGACACTTAAAGAGTTTTGTTATGGAATTCCATGTGTTAAGTGATTGAAATAGTATAAAAAAGCATCAGATTCTGACAATCGAGTATCGCAAGGTCCTAAGGGATTCCGATAACATGTCACTCTCAAAACCCGTTAAGTTATCAGAAGTATATATGACTTGCAATAAACTTCAGTGGGAAAGGTCCGAGGAGAGTCTGACAGCATGATATCCTCTGGAACTCATAATCATTAAATTCATAGAATTATAATAACCAACTTTCATTAGCAAGTCCCTTATATATTTCGGCACCATGACACTCTTAAGTCTTGTTAAATCATAAAAAAAATCTTACATATGACTTTAGCTCACATGAATTTATGGGAGGTTAGAATTATGCCACTATCCGGTCTTACCGAGCCATAAAAAAGAAAGAGATGACTCAGTAAGCCAAATTACATCATTAAACACATACATATATCCCAAGAGATTGGATCATCCTATTATTGAGGGCTTGACCTCCCTACAATAGACTAATCACCTCTATGGAAAGCCAATAACTTATGGAAAAAATACAACATATAAAAAATATCAATGTTTTTATGAAAAATAAGAAAATATCTCAAAACCTCTAAATGTATCCACATATAAAATAATATAAAACTCACAAACCTTGCCCTGGTCTTCGAGGGACTTGTTGTTCAAAACAAATACATGCAAATATTACCTTCGGATTCTGAGGTATTTAAAAAACAAGATATAAGATAAGTAAAAATAAAGGAAGATTAAGTAGATTGGGTCTAAACCTTGCCTCGATGCCATCTTTATTCTTGATAGCCTTGATATAATCTTTATTCTCGACGGCTTTGGTCGGCTCTTTCTTTTCATCAAATTTGGATACATTCTCCTATTTGGTAATGGTATCGTTCAAGGTATTTTGAGTTTTGAAACGGAGGGGTCAATATGAATGGTCGAGATGAAAGTATCCAACGGGTTGATCTAGACGGTAATGGTATCCATTCTTTTTTCTTTTTTCTCCAATATCTCTTCGTCTTCCCAAAAACTTCGTTTTGGTCCTCTGAGGCATGAATTCTTTATGAACATAACTCCAAAACCCTCATAAGTCTGGTCAAGAAATAGCTCGTGAATTTTGAGTACCATCTCATTCCTTATCTGCTCAGCTTAATCCCAAGCCACCCCAAAAACAAAATCTATTGTCTCTTTGACGGTCGTAATCTTGGCCTCATCACTCTTTCAGTTTCTTCTTCAGGGTGAAGGTCTTATCTTCAAGATAATTTTTCTCATTCTCTAATAACTTGACCTAATATTGATTATGATTCTTTAGTTGGGTTGTTTCCTTCTCACAAGCTTCCTTATTTTTCTCCCACTTATTAAAAAAAACACAGCAGTCCTTATCATTGTATGTTCGGTCTCAGACTCAACTATATCATTGGTATTTTTAGAGGATTATTCAGAAGACTGGAAAATCAAGCATAACCACATCATTATGCTCGACCATAGTCTGGATAGCTCCAAACATGTTGCTCATCATTTACAATAATGAGAAATCTAAGTCATAAAGAGCAAGTACAGACCCTTTTAAAATTACTTAAGTAAAATCCTAAGTTTTTACCTCAATTCTAAGGGTGATGCATGCATCAACCGACCTTATTTTAATATGAGTGATGGGAAGCCTTTTAACAACTTGCACGTACTTAGCTACGATATGTCCGAGGTCTTGAACCCTAATATGCTCAACTTTGACAATCCAATTATCTTCTTTACTTCCTCCTGCCCCATGACTTGATGTCGATCATGTATGAGCCCTAGCACAGGTCTTACCTTCAACACCCACCGAGATCACATGGTCGTTCCCCTTGTTGGTTGAATTATCTTCTTTACTTCCTACAATAGCACCTCCATGATGATTGAATGTTTGACACCAACCAAAGCATCTTGGCCTTTCTCCCATTCTTCAACTTCTTTATTATTAATAGCCCTGGTCATTTTATGAAGCTTGACGTGCCTGGTCTTAGCAAGAAGAGAAAGATTGGACAAGGTCTGAACCACAAAAACTATGACTCGAGCTCGTATTTTCTTATGAGTTAATGGCGTTTATTATGCCCATGTAAGGTTGAAGACTGAAGAGATATTCCCAAATTCTAAAATTTAAGGCAGTGTTATCTCCAACAATATAAAAAGTATGAAAAAAGTATGAAAAAACGTATACAAACAATAATAGAGCAAGTAAAAAAAGGTAAAGCAGCACAGGGTTGAGTAGTGTTTCTTTCACTGTGTTTTTTAATCCGGTAATTCATGTACTACTTTGTATTGGCTTAGAAAAGTCACGTAGTATAAATGGAGAGTGTTACAAAGATTCACTCGACAGACTGCTATCAATTCCTCAATCTTGAAACAGACTACAAACAATCTGAAGGCTATTATAATATCTATGACATTCTTCTAGCTGTTCAACATCCTTCGAATTGGGCATAAATCTAGTAGTTTAAATAATTTTACCAGCTCAGGGTACAAAGGTGGCCAAACTCCTCATTCAAGAAGTTCGATGTATATTACCTACCTTCTTTGCTCTAGCTGAGGCAAAAGTCTCACCGGACACCAATAACCAAACTTTAATAAAGGCATATATACTATACTTGAGCCACAATATGGGAGTAAAATCAGGGTCAGGATATGCCTAACAAATATCCATCAAGTTATCCATCAAGGGATAAAAAAATAACCATAGGAATAATGAAGATGGTATCGAGATGGGTCGAGCTAGACTTGCCTCTCATTAATCATTCACCCTTCTTATGTATGTGAAGCATAAAAATCATAATAATTGATTCACCATAGTATACCTCGTCCACGATTACCTCAGTTGATCCGACATACAACACCCTTAAGAATGAGATCACCAGATTTGTAAGATTTAGACCAGCCATTGCTTGAGCATAAACCTTGTGAAGTTAGACTTATACTCATAATTTTGATGGTGGTGAGGCATGTGGGAGACCATACATCATTGATATGATCTAAAAATTGCTCCCACTTTTATCTTACAAGAGGTGATATTATTCAAGTCTTCCACAGAAGAGTTAAAGAAAAACTTTAATTTGATAAGGGAAATTCATTGTCAAATCTAAAACCAAGATAATGAAGAACAACCGCGAAAGAAAATAAATCTTATGATAATAATTTGTTGGTATCTTAAGTGCTCAGTCTCAGTCTCTGAATGAAGACTTGAGTACTTATTTATACTACTTACAATATCCTTTATACCAATTATTATACTAAACGTGTCATAACTGTCTAACAACCTTTCTTCATAACCTATTAGATAATGAAAAGTGTCATTTAGTTGAACTGCTCGAACGACCTTTATGTATATTTGTCTTGTCTTCTCTTATAATTGTTTGATAAACCTTGTCTTATATCTTTTTGATATCCTTCATCTAAACGCGTCTTAACAACCCTCGTCTTACATCGTTTTGGTGTTCTTCGTTTAAGCGCTTCTTAAAAAATTATTGTCTTACATCTTCTAATTCACCTTCTTCTAACTGCTTCTACATCAACCAAGTCTAACATCTTCTTGATAAACTTCATCTAACTACATCATTATGACCCTCGTTTTAATTCATTTTGTCATTTGTCTAGTTTTTTTTTCACGACCTTTGTCTGTCTACTTCCTTGTTAGCTGAGTCTTATCCTTTAGTTAGTCATTGATATAATCTTACCTCTTAATTATAAGGATCATATAATATTCTATAAGATATAACCTTATCAGGACTTCCCATAGTCCTTAAAGTAAATTTTACAAAAATCAATTGAGAACTACTAAAAATTATATAGACAAGGTATCATGAATAAACTTAATGTTTTATTAAATTTATTTTATTGAAAAAAATCAGTGTGTGTTAAAAATTTTAACCTCCCAGATTTATGTTATCACGTATAAAGATTTGAATGTTTGGACTTTTTTAAATTTTGACACATTTTTAAAAATCATTCGACTTTTTAAAACTTAATCATTTCCCTTATTATTGTTATATATATATATATTCGCACAACTGTATGTTAGCCATTAATTTTTTTTAATATATTATCTGAGATTCTAAAACATACCCCCTATTTCTACAAAAAAAAAGTTACATCATTTACGATTTTTCTACTTCTATACTGGTTTATTTTCTGCACATTCTCCATTAGAGCTCTAGCGTCTTCGATCCCCGATTTCATCTTCAATTATTTTAATCACGTATTTTCTATACTAACTTTTCCATTCTCATTTGTTCATAATTTTCATGTTTTCTTAATCAAATGTAATCAAAATAATACATGCTAAATGATTCTTCAAATGAAAACCTAATTTTATTGGTAAAAGAAAAAAAATCATTTTGTATTCTTAAGAACTAGCATATATGCTTATCCTTATTAAACAACCATTATACAATATAAAAATATATTTAACTGAACAATCATGCTGATGATGTCTTTTATTTTATCCATAAATGGCTGCAAAAAAGAAACAATCTTCACCAAAAAGGAAAAAATATTCACTAGTAGTAGCTATGGACCAACTCTCTCGTGTAGATGAAACAGAAAAAATGATTTTTAGATGCATCTTTTAAGAAATTTACTTATAAACACATTTTTATGAAGAACATCAAATTTTTAGACGTGATTATGGTTTCTTTGGTGACGTCGTAACTCGTCTTTCTAAATGTGGTGAACTATCCCATCAAGGTGAAAGAGAGTAAACGTGTTTCTTTACTTTCCTATTTCATTCAGGTCTTCAATTCTCTATTCTCAAATTTATTCAAGAATTTTTTTAGACATGTTCAGATATGCCTCATTAATGTTTTAGACATATTCAAATATAACCACTCAACTAGCTGTTAATGGGCGGTGTATCATGCTTAGTGTGCTGTTTAGCTAAAAAATCTTGAAAAGACCTGTTCATCTTTCATATTTCCTTAATAATGTTGACATTTTAAAATATACAATCACAATTTTCTATTTTATAAGTATCAAATATGGGAATAATGTTTTTAACCTACCAATTTATTTCATTATTAGAAAAGTTCCTTTTTTGTAACCGGAAAGTATAAATACCGAAATGTTAATCGAGATATGGTAAAGTCAAAAGACGGTGCATGAATACACGTAAAATAGGATCTGTTTATTCTTATTTATGTTTTCTTTTTTATTTGTTTCACCTTGATAAATATGTTGTACTTTTCTATATTCTGGTTAGTATCAACAACCATACATAAAGGCTTACGATGACGTCAATGTAAATTATTTCACAGGTCTGCACGTTGTCTATTCAGTTTTATTTTTGGATTTTCACTATCTCTTTACAATTGAAAACTTTGTGTTAACTAGTCTCTAGAATATTGACGAGCTTACTGTGACAACTGATGGACAAATTTCTTTAGTTGAAACAGGATAAGAAGTTACCCGCAAAAATATTGGGAATATTTTTTTTTTCAGTGATTCCATAACCAAGACAAAAGTGTGAATGGTTTAAAAGGCCCCATAAAGAAAGTGCCAAAAGATGTCAATAGTGCTTCTCCTAACAAACAAATCTATCAAGAAAATTAAACAAAACTTGGCACATGGTCCTCACAAACTGGACTTGGCACAAGGTCCTCTTAAACTGAACTTGGCATGGGGTCTTCTTACCAAGATGATGAGCTTGTTAATCCAAATGATTCCCTTGCTATTCAAATAAAGAAGAGAAATACTATGGTTGTAAACCCTGCTTGACATAATGGCAATCTACCTATTTTTCAAGACAAACCTACACCACTCGAAGGGTGCCGTAAGAAAAAAAAAGAAAAACACTCGAAAGGTATGATGGGTCTCCGTTAAACAAAAAAATCTGACTATCTCTGATACGCACCCTACTGTTACCAAGAAGAAAACTCCAAACCTGATGAAGCTTTTTCGAATAACAAATCTGGTCATATTACACATCATCATCACTACGAGGAAACTGCATGTTTCTAGTCATATCCTACGCTTAATAAGAATCCAGTTATGTCGAATAACGCTCCTATTACTAATAAAATCTCCTACCATACCTTCTAATCAGCAAAAAGAAAAAAATAAAGTTAATGATCAGATATACTTCCAAACCTAACTTTTGACAAAAATAAAATAAAAGGTGCAACTTCTTAAGGTGTTTCAACTCAATATGTCAATCCACATAGCCCTGACATTGTTACCTTACCAATTGTTCAAACATAAAGTCCTGCAGACAACTAGATGACACTCCCCATGGGTCCCAATCAACCACCTAAATCTATAAGCTTCCATGTCCAGTATTATTGATGACTCTTCAACTCAAGTATTTCCCCAATTTTCCACATTACAATAATATAAGTATGGTCAACATCTTGCAGATGAAACTTGATTTTCAAATAAAGGTTTTGTCTTTATCATTATACTTTCTTTAATATATTGTTAATAAATATTTTGTTTATCGCTTTATTTTACCTATCTTTCATAGTTATCATAACTCAGTGATGCTTGCATATTGGTCAAATACTTCATCAGATATTAAGATAATGCAAAACTTCAAACCAGGGCTTATGTTATTTGGATCTATTAGATAACTTGCCGATGACTTATACAAATTTTAAAGAGGGTATTTAGTTATAAAAAAACTGATAAACTATCATAATATAATATTGAGAAAGATAACTTGATTGATAAACTAAGCACTAAGAAAGATGACCTAAAGAAACAAAATACAGAGTTGATTTCTAAAAAAATCAGTATTGGTTACTCAAAGTACTGAGCAACTTACTTTGAATAACGAACTAGCTTTTAATAATGTCGAGTTAGCTAAAACTAATATTGGTATGTCGCTCAAGTAGAAATTATGTCTACCGAGATCAATACTGTGATAAACAAAAATTTTGAGATGAAATCTAAAAATACTACTTTGAAGGTCAATGTTAAAAATATTCAAGATAAGCTTACTAATTTTGAAGCAAAAAATGTTGAAAAAATAAAAAAAAAGTTGTGGAAGATGCAGTCTAGATGTTGAAGGGAAAATCCTTGAAGAAACTATAAAGATTATTCAAGAGATAGAAAAGCAAATTTTGGTAGTGGCTGATAGTATGCTGAAAAAGTTTAAAAATATACTATCATAGCGATTTAATAAAAGAACCTCAATGTTGTTTTGGGTAACATTAAGTTTAAAGTATCTGAAGACGATACCAATGACGACCTAACTGACGAAAAATTCACTGTTATTGCAGACCCTTGTAATATTGTTCAATATGAAGATGGATCCACCAATGTGAACCTACCTCATTCCAATCAAGTTGACAATGCTGCTAAGGAATTAAATTCTCCTCATCAAGCAACCTAATTTAAGTATATTTTTGTTGAATAAACTTCTGTATTTTTCTTTTGTTATATTCGTTAGATGGAACCTACATGTTTTTCAGTCTAACTCTAATGTTTGACTACCTTCTATTTAAATTTTACTTACTTTATTTTGGCAACATAGTCATACCTTTAATTTTGTTGTGGGGGTCCGTATGCATATTTGACTATTGAGTCAAGGAACAATATGATAACTTTACGTTTCTTAAAGATTATTCAGACTTATGTTTGGTTTATTAACCAATTTTTATACTTAAATATTTTAATTCAGGGTACAGTATGACCATTTGCGTCCCTAGCAGTCTTTCAACCCTAGACTTGGTTTATTAAATTTTTTTGATACTTTGACATAATAAGCTAAGGCATAGTATGACCACTTGCATTCCTAATAGTTTTTCATCATTATGTTGGTTTATTAACCATTTTTACTACCTTGACATTTTAAGTCAGGGCACAGTATGATCACTTGCATTCTTATTGGTCTTTCAACATTAGGCTTGGTTTATTAACCAAATTCCCCTACTTATCAATATACACGACCTTTATTCATATAACTTTCTTGCTTACTTTTCCGAATTTTATAACTGAAATAATTATCTTAAATGTTTAACTTCTTATTTCTTAATATCTATCGAACTCGAATTTTTACATGACTCAATTTCATATAAATTTCTTGCTTGCTTTGTTGAATTTTATAACTGAAATAACTATCTTTAATATCTAACTTATTTTTTAAATATCTTTCGAACTTTATTTTTTTTAACTTTTCCTTCAGGTTCTTCTTTTCAAATATAAATAATACTTTCTTCTTCTAAAGGTAAATTTTTTTATTAAATGAATTAGCTTATGATGCACCTCATTAAAATAACCTCCCATGCCACGACGAAGAAAAAGAGTGCACAACCATATTACAAATTTCCATTGTACAGTTTCAAATGACTCATGTTTCAGTAGTGCTTCAATGCGTTTCCGTCCAAAAGTTTTAGCCGATATGCCCCATGATATCCTATAAATATAACTTTGTATGGTTCATCCCGGTTTGGAGCTAATTTTCTCGTATTTGTATTTTTTGACCCTTGTAATATTTTTTTGTGACAAAATCACCTTCTTTAAGAGATCTCGGTTTTAATTTTTTATCGAATATGCTTTTTTTAAGCTTTTGTAGGGTTATGCCCCAACCCGAGTTTGATCTCTTCATTTTTCAATCAAATCGATATAAACTTGTCTTCCTTTATTATTTGTTCCTTTGATTTTTTTAAATGTGACTAGGTATGATAATCTTTGTTAGGACTGCCGTTTCTATCCCATACACCAATGAAAAATGAATTTCTCCCCTAGCCAATCTGGGTGTTTTTCTATATGCCCACAACATCTTTGCTAACTTATCAAACCATTTTCCCTTAGCTCCCTTGATCTTTTTTTTATTTCATCCATAACTGTTCCATTTGTCACTTCCACCTGCCTATTTTCTTGAGGGTAATATGGAGTCGAGAGATGTTGTCTATTTTATACCTTCTATAAAATGTTATCATCATATCATTATGAAATTGAGGCCCATTACCGTGAGTAGAATTCTAGAGATCTCAAACCTAGATATAATCTGATTTTGTAAAAAATCACAAATATCTCGAGCCCTCGTCTTGTATAAAGCTTTAATTTAGACCCACTTTGTGAAATAATCAAAACGTATAACCACATATTTCTATTTCCTATAGCCATTAGTAAATGTCCCACTAAACTTATTCCCCATTTATCAAATGGACAGGGTACAAAGAATATGCTCATCGACTCACTTGGTAGGAGGCTTGTATTAGCGTATTTCTTATAGGCATTACAACTTTGCATAATAGCCTCAACATTTGCTGCTAGTTTTGACCAATAGAAATCCACAAGAAGAAAACACATGATTAAGCTTTTGTATCCATAATTTACCCCAGCGATACCCTAGTGCAAACCTCTAAGGATAAATATAGCCTCGTTGTTATTCAAACATCTTAGCATCGATCTCGTGGCACTTTCTCTATAAAGAATATCATCAAAAATTGTATACTTAACAACTCATATTCTCAAAGCACGGGCCTCAACCTTTTTTCATAGAGAATTTAATCTCTCCAATGTAGCAAATATTATTGCCTTCATTACTCAATTATCTTTATTGTTAAGATCTCGGCTTCCTCCTAATTATTATCTTTAGAGGGAATTTATTGGATGATAATTTGTTAATTATCTTATGATACTGCTTCTTTTACTAAGTAGTCTACAATTGAACTATTTACACAAGGCACTCGTTCGTATTCTACTCTTTTGGATTTCCTTTTTTATTATTTTAATGTATTTCACATACTTTCTTACTTAGCTTTAAATAATCATTTCGCTTGACTTCCCATAAACTGAGAATCAAATCTCACCCTTATGATCTTCGCTCCACAGATACTACCAAATTTCAAATTAAAATAAAACGACTTCGTACTCCACTATATTATTTGAAACTTCAAAACCTAATTTTATCGATTTCCTGACTTATTAACCAACTAATGCTTTCAAGTTGACTCCAACAATTCCTCCATTAAGACATGGTGCTTCATAAACTTCCACTATCCATTCCAAATATTTTCCTATTTGACTGTATACCTTCATCACTATCAACATTTTCTTCATTGAACTCATTAATAAAATCAGCAATTGATTCAACTTTGATCACAGTATGTGGTTTGTATAAAATATCATACTCTCACAATACTACCGACCATCGTGTAAGCCTTCCTGAAATGTCTATTTTTATAGCGCACTTCGTAAAAGAAAATAAGTTTACAAGACAATGGTATGACTTTGAAAGTATGATCTCATCTTTCTGGAAACTACCACCAATGATAAAGCCAATTTCTCCATATTTAAATACCTTTTTCCTACACCAATTAGGCTTTTACTTACATAATAAATTGGTATTTTCACTCTTCCATATTCCCTGACCAGTAAAACACTTAAATCAAAGTTGGACACACATAAATATAAGTATAACGATTCACCTCGTATTAGAGCTGGCAAACTTTATGTTGAAGTCAAATACTCTTTCAACGCATGGAAATCCCTGTCGCAATCATCATTCCAGCTGAATTTGATCGCTATTTTAAGTACTCTAAATAAAAATTACTCTTACCATAAGCTTTAAAAATAAACCTTGGAAATGCTGTCAAACGACTTGTTTATCTTTGAACTTCTTTAATTATCTTTAGTAGCTTAATGTTCAATAGTTCTTTCAACTATTATGGACCGACTTTGATACCGTTCTTGTTAACAATATATCAAAGAAACTTTCCAATTTTAATTACAAAGGAACACTTCAAAGGGTTCAGGTTAAGATTAAATTCCCTCATACTTTCGAATATATCTGATAAAACTTCAACTTTTCAATCCTCATTATTGCTTTTCAGGATCATATTTTGTATATAAGCCTTCATGGGTTTTCCCAAGTTCTTTTAAAAACTTCGGTTGAGTAACCTTTGGTAAGTTGGTCATGCATTTTTCAAACTGAAAGGAATAACCTTATAGCAATAAAAACTCTTTTTAGTCTGAAAAACAGTGGCATCTTCATCCTTCTAATGCATTTGCATTTGGTTGTATCTTGAGTATACATCCACAAATGTCAAGAAATCATAACTCAAAATACAAACTACTAACTGGTCAATACGAGACAGAGGAAAAACATCATTTAAGTATGGTTTATTGATTTCAGTAAAGTCTACACATATCATCTATTATTCGTTATTCTTCTTAACTAATATTGGATTAACAACCCAGATTGGATATCTTGACTCCCTGATATGACCCAACTTTAAAAAAATCGATCTTTTTAACAATCACCTCTGATTTTTCAAGAGAAAAATCTATTCTTGATGAACCAACCTCACCTTTTTGTCAATTGATATCTCATAGAAGATAGCAAACGAGGTAAACTTATATAAGTCACTAACAGTCCAAGCAAAAACATATGGATTTATTTTCAGCAAATCTATCATCTTAATCTTAAAATCTTGATTTAAAAAATTCCCAACCTTCATTATCTGTCCAACTCCTATTGTTTCTTTAACAATCCCATCAATCGGCTCATTGTATTGAACATCCTCCATTGGTTCATCAACTTTATTCTCAAACTTATTATTCCCATCCAGTTGGCGACCCTCTGTCGCATGATTTAAATACTACTGTCTTAAGTTCTCAAGATCTAACGATATTAAAAAATAACTCATCAGTATCCTTTGGCTACTTCTGACTATTCCAACTAGATTTCCTATCGGGTATTTGAGACACTGCCTAAATATACACGACGTTGCCTTTATCTTATGCAATCATGATCCTCCAATTATAACATTATACGAATTAGGCGCATCAGTAATCGTGAATAGAGTTTTTACAACTTTTTTGGTATTACCATAACCTATGAATACTGAAACCTCAATAGCACCGATACATCTTAAAATTTTTCCTTCGTAACTAACCAGTTGTATATTGATTGGTTTATATGGAAGCATCCTAAGAATATATCGGTAACCATTTTTGAAAATGATATTAGGTGAGCTATCATTGTCTATCAACACCCGAGATATTATAACTCTAAAAATGTCTAAATCAATTATCAGTGCATCTTCATATGGAGTAATAACCCTTCCTAAATTATCATATTTAATGATGGTATGATGATTCCTCAACTAGATGAACCTATAGATTGATTTTGTGTTTTTTTTATAAAGGCTGGGTTAGTTCCTGACATCATATTATTACCAAAGATAGTAAATAAGTGTTGTTGATTTCATTTATCCTCTTTTATTTTTGTCATCTCTCCCTCTATTTGTTCTTCTTTATTATTTTCTTCATTTTTATCCTTAATTTCTTTTAAAGAACTGGACAAGATCACCATTGTCGATTAATCTTTAAATTTCATCATGTAACTGCCAAAAATCAATGGTCGCGTGATCATGATCGTTGTGATAAGTGCAGAAATATCTACAAGATCTATTGTTTCTTGAAGATAACATAAGACGCAAAGTTTGATACTTTACCACTGGTTTTGTCTTATAAAAATGATAAAACCTAGAGTACAAACTTGAATTTGAATTGTACAGATTCTTTGATTTCTATTTCGATTCCCGACCTAATTATCAGTATTAGTAAATTGTTAAAAATGTGAACTTTGAAAAGAAAATATAAACGACGCCAGATTTAATAAGGAAAATTCATTCAAAAATTTAATACAAAGATAATAAAGAGTAATTGGGAAAATAAATAAATCTCATAATATAGTCTTTTGGTATGTGAAAGTGCTCAATCTTCGAATGAAGACTTGAGTCTTTATTTATACATCTTACAATATCATTTCTACTAATAATTATACTACATATGTCATAATTTCCAAACAACATTTCTTGATACCTATTAGATAATGACACGTGTCATTCAATTATAACTACTCGAACGACCTTTCTGTTTATCTGCCTCGCCTTCTCTTACACTTGTTTTATGATCCTCGTCTTATTTTTTCTTGTGTCATTCATCTAAGAGTTTTTTTAGCAACCCTCGTCTTACACATTTTTAGTGTCTTTCATCTAAGCGCTTCTTAACAAATCTAGTCTTACATCTTCTTGTTGACGTTTATCTAACTACTTCTTTACAACTCTCTCCCAATATTACTTTGGAGACCTTCATCTAGCCACTTATACACGACCCTCATCTTGCATCTTCTTGATGACATTAATCTAATCATTTTTACGACCCTCGTCTTATTTTCTTTTGTGTCTTTCGCCTAGTGTCTTTTTCACGACCTTTAACTATCTTCTTTTTTGTTACTTGCATCTTATAGTTTTGTTAGTCTTTGATATCCCTTACCATATCATCATAAGAACATATACTATCTACATGATATAGTCAAATCATAAATCCTTACTACTGTAGAATACTTTAATCTTATCAACAACATTGCCAACCCCCACAACTACTTATGCATACTACGAAAATGTATTATCTGAACTAGAATAAAGGCTGAAAGAACCAACTAACATGAGCCTAAAAACAGCTAGGACATGTCCAAACTATTGAGTGGAATAAGCCAGTATGCTCGACGGTAAAGCAGCAAGGAAATGATTGCTAAAAAATGTTTTACAACAAATAATAGGGACGAGTTATCAAAACCATATTTTTCTCTCTAAAAACTTTATGTAAAAAAGTGTAATGACGAAGTCCGGTTTATATAGACGAACTTATGACCTTTATTTTCCCTATTTTTTAATCATTACAGTGTACATGGATAAAAATAATCATATGTTTGGGGAAATCTGGGAGACTCTAGCACCATCAACAATTAACCAAGACCAATTTGACATTAACACGTATCCAAACATTAGTAGCCTTAATACTAGAGTAATTAAAGGATCAAAACTATTATCTTATCCGTTTAGTTTAGGACTCCAACTGCGCATTACAAACCATCAACCTTGATTTTTCCCAAACAGATTGTAGCGAGCAGAATTATGAAGGTAGAGAAACTGATCCCATCGTTTGATTACAGTTATGACCTTCTCAGTACAATCATATGAGATGAACCCTGATACCCCTATAAATGAATTATCGGTCTTATGCTCTAATGACTTTAGTCTGTTGATGAGTGTAAATACTCTTTCATATGGTCTTTAAAATAACAGACTTCTAAAAAAAGTATTTTACCCAACTGGACGCCCAAACACTCTAGACTGCTGATGAGCGTACATACTCTTTTATATAGTATTTCATAGACTATCTCACAAATACTAAGGGAACTATTCATATAAAATTATTAGTCGACTTATCATACGACTTTGGATAAACTGTTGGATTGATATTTAATGACAATAATGTAGCATGTGAAAGCACCAAACCAATAACGGTCTTATATGCAATTGAACCTCATATGCTATAAACCTAATTGCATCGCTATAAATTTTCTTACCACATGCATGAGAAAGATACAAATTGATATCATATTTATTAGTTTAGTAACTTTTTATTTTTTTATTCTATTTTTGAAATATCTCATTTCTCTGAATTATCTCATTTGTATGTAATATTGGGATCACACAAGATATCTTCGTAACTATAACTAGATCGACAATGTCTAGTTAGTGTCCAAACAAACTCAAATATTATATATATATATATATATATATATATATATATATATATATATAATTACTTCTTATTTTTATAAACAAACTATAGTATATTTAATATATTATATCATTATTATTTATATATTAAAATGAATTGTATATAAATAGATATTGGATTGTTTATATAAAAAGAAAGTTTGACCAACTTTATTATATATTTGTCTATTTATGAACAAAATAATTTTATGAATTTGTTTGAAATCAAATTATAAAAATAAATAAAATAAAATTATAGTTCAAAGAATAAATAAAAAGACTCATACTTTTTTTAAAATATAAAATACTAAATTAAAAATAATAAAATTTGTATATCTAAATGGATGTATTCCGGTTAAAGTTAGGATCCTGAAACAACAACATTAAAATCAGAAGATAATTTCGACATCATGCCCCAAAAAGGATAGACAAAAAACAAGAAGTACAAAAATACACCGTTAATGATACAAAATAGAGCTCATGAATATCAAACCAACTAGATATATATAAAAAGGAGTGATACAACAATATGTTGACTAGTCATTCAATTTACAGAAACGATCAACAACAAAAGTCTTATAAAAAGAGAATGATTCAGCCATGTGGATAAATCAACAATCAAATCGATTTGTAAACGAAAAAAACAACCGTGGTAAAAAAAATGAATAAAAAAATGTACGATACAAAAATGTACAGATTATCGAAATAGACACTAAACATTCGATTTTTTTTATTAAAGTCTTTGTTGGCTAATACACCGTCAATTTTAGGCGTAATAGGATTAAGAGATTGTTTGTTAGTCCAAAAAATAAAATGCCCATAATTAAAGGTCAATGAACTCACACTTATAGACCTTGAATAAAAATCATCAATAAATTTTTGATCAAACGCAAGTGGGTTTTTTCCATCAAATGAATTGGGTCAAAATCTCTAAATACGATCATAAAAAGTCTATTAAAATATAGGAAAAGTTACTATTTGAGATCTATCCTACAAACCTATTACGAACAAAGGCACAAAAAAAATTAACTTTATATCTAAAATACCCTTATATATAAAATCAAACAAACACGTGTACAAAAAAAATTTCCTTAAATTTTTTTTATTGTAATATTTTAAAAGTTCATATCTTTTAAACCGTAACTCGGAATTTTTTTTGAAAATATCAGTTGTTTTGTTTTTTAAGACGAACAAAACTTATACCATTTATTATATGTTTTAAATATTTAAAAATTATATATTTTACATTGTCATTAGATGGATTCACATCTATATTATGTTTAGTTTCACATCTATCATAGTTGGCATGATGTAGCTTCTATCATAGTTGGTCTGGTTTCACGTCTATCATAGTTGTCTAGTTTCGCATATACCAGTACAAACTTAAGAAGGTTTCGCATCTAGAAAAAAAAGGTTATGCATCTTATTCGTAACAATCGTTTTTTCGTTTACACTCTAAAATTAAAATTTTAAAATTTTGTATCTTTTAAACTTTAACTGGGGTAACAAATCCGAAAGTACCATTATTTTTGTTTGTTTAAGACGAAGAAGACTAGTAACATTCATAATATATTTTAATTTTTTTAAATATTATATTTTACACTGGTTTTTCATTATATGGTTGCGAATCTATCATATATATGGTTTCACATCTATCATAGTTAGCATGGTTTAACATCTATCATAGTTAGTATGGTTTCACATCTATCATAGTTCTCTGCCTTCATATCTAGCAGTACAAACTTAAAAATGTTTTACATCTAGCAAAAAAAAAAGGTTTCACATCTTCTTTGTAAAAGTCATCTTTTTCGTTTACATTCTAAAATTAAAAATTTAAAAGTTCGTATCTTTTAAGCCGTAACTCAAAAAAATATATCCAAAAATCCTATTGATTTTGTTTTTTCAAGACAAACAAAACTAGTACCATTCATGATATGTTTTGATTTTTTTTTAAAATTATAATCTACACTAGTTTCTCATTATATGGTTTCACATCTAGCATCTCGTATCTATCAATATAAAGAATACATGCGTTTCGCATTTATGAATACAAAGAATACACACGTTTCACATCTATCTTTATAAACGTTTTGCATCTATCAATACCAATAATACACATGTTTGACATATATGAGTACTTAAAGTAAAAAAGGCTTCGCATCTTCCAAAACTTCATCTTCTTTGTTTAAGTTAGAAACCTTTTCTCGAACCAAATTTTCTAAAAACACAAAATACACTAAAAACGATCAAAACCTTACTACAATATAACATTTCAACTACAAATCAAATTAGTACCAAATGAATACAAAAAATCACAATAAAAAAATCGAGTTACTTGTTTCGAAATAAAAAAAACACAATAAAAAATCGAGTTACCTAAATAATAAATTGACTTACCTGAATAATAAATTGACTTACCTGAACAAAAATTCAAAATCAAACGTTGAAATCAAATAAAACCACACTCAAATCATACGAAAACAAAAAAAAATTGAAAAGAAGTTGAATCATCATCAATTATTGTTCGTAAAACCGGAAAGATAAAAAAAACAAAGATGAAAACTTATAAAAGATAAAAAGTTTTATATAATTAACTAAGGATATTATTGAATTTTAGATGTTAAATATTTGAGTGAGGTATATATTTTTAAAAATATATAAAAGTATGACTAGTAAGTGAATAATATTATTGTTTTTGGATTTTGAATAGTAATACATTTTAATATATATATAAAATATATATCTATTAAGTATAATAGGAAAGAAAAAGTTAAAAGATGAAACATAAAACAAAAAAAGAGAATCCGAAACATAGTTTTCTATTTTAAAATTTTAAAATTTATATATTATTATCATGACTTAAAATATTAAATTTATTTTGAAATTATAACTAAACAATAAGGCTCTTTTTTTATAATTTCACCATATAGTTATATATATTTATCACATAAATATTTAATACATTAAATATAATAGAATCAAAGACATCTACTTATACAGTGTAGTCTATGATGAGTTTTTGGGGAATGTGGTGATAGTCTTCTTTCTCCAGTACCATTCATTAATACACCCCATCTCCCATCTCCCTCCCTCTCTCTCTCTCTCTCTCTCACATGGATTTCAGCGAGTTTTCAAACCTCTCTTCATACCCCGCCCACTCACTATTCCGTTGATGTCCATTTCTTTACTATTTATTTTTTTAGTTTCGAATTAAATATTCCAGATACAGATTTCAAATAAACTTTGTCTGAAAACAAATAAAACCAGTCATACTCATACATACATTACCTCAACTCAACACATCTCTCTGCTTCTTCTCCCTCCCCCCCTCTCTCTCTCTCTAAAAAAAATTAAAAACTCTACTTTTTAGATCTACCCTTTTCACAATCTATCATCATATACACAAACCCTTTGATTCCGATAAGAAATTTTGGATTTTGATTTTGATTTTGATTTTGCTTTGTAAGACGATGTAATGTAGATGGTGGGTTAAGACTTAAGAGTTCTAATGTTGGTGATTCCGTTTCAACCAAACAGTATCTTCATTCAAAAAGTTAAGAGCGAGCCCACAATTTGATTTATTTTTTTAATTTTCTTTTTGTTTTTAACTTTTTTATAAAAAAAATAGAATATTTTTACAAAGAGTAGCTGAAAAAGAGTGTGTGGTCGTCTTATAGTAGTGTTTGAGGGTTTTAATAAAGAGAAGGGAAGAGGAGCGTCAAAGAAAGCAAGAGAGAGAATCTAGAGAGAGAGAGAGTATGTTGGAGAATAAGAAAAAGAATGTTAACAATGAAGATTCCAAGAAGAAAGAGAGACATATAGTTACATGGACACAAGAGGTTCTTATTTTTATTTTTCTCTGTTCAATTGATTTTTTTTTTTAATTTATAGAAATGATATCAATCTGAGTTTATTACAGGAAGATGATATACTGCGGGATCAAATCGGTGTTCACGGAACAGAAAAGTAATGATTTTTATTTTGAATCTTTGTCTTAAAGTATTGGTTTTTATAATTTGGATTGATTGTTCATTACATGAGTTTGGATATTGATTTTGTAGCTGGGCTCTCATTGCTTCCAAGTTTAAGGATAAAACGACAAGGCAGTGTAGAAGAAGGTAAAATGAAGTTGATTGTTTGAGTATTAGTCTAATCTTGTTTTTATTTGTATGTTTGGTATGATATGTTTGGTATGATTTGGTTTCCATGGTTTTGATCTGATTTGGTGTTGTGATAATGATGATGACACAACAGATGGTACACATACTTGAACTCTGATTTCAAAAAAGGAGGTTGGTCCCCAGAAGAAGATATGCTCTTATGTGAGGTATTTGAGGGTCCTAACTTAAAATTTTGATCTTTTAGGGTTTGTCATTTCAGATTAGCTCCACCTACCTCTTATGGGTTTCAAATAAAGTTTTGATTTTTAGGGTTCTATCATACAATATATGAATTTCTTATGGATTTCTAATGAGTACTGGTTTCATTGATGAGATGATTAGTTTTTAGTTCAATTGGGTGTCTAAGAGTGAGATAAAAAGTTTGAGTAGGCCATGTTTGTTGTTATCTATGAAAAAAGTTTAGTAACAAAAGGAGGCATTCATTTTCATTAGTTTGTATGTTATGATTTGCAGGCTCAAAAAATATTTGGTAATAGATGGACGGAAATTGCAAAGGTGGTTTCAGGCAGGTACACGATTTTTCAGAGATATGTTCTTCTCTTTTATTCGAGGAAAATCTGAGTCTTTTGTTCATTGAGATGAGACTGATATGTGCAGAACTGATAATGCTGTGAAAAATCGATTCTCTACACTATGCAAGAAAAGAGCCAAATACGAAGCCTTAACAAAGGAGAACAAGAACGCTTGCATAAACTCTAACGACAAGAGAATTTTATTCGAAAATGGAACATCTGAAAACCCTATTGCTGCAAAGAAAATGAGGTATCTTGTTTACTTTCCGTTCAACTGAGACTAATTGTTTTATCCCAAGCTTATAAGGCAATACAGCTAGCTTAAAACAATCACTTGAAAATGTTTTCTTTAAAGTTATGGTTCTTTGGTTATCTGATAAATGAAGTCAATTTTGAAAGTTAAAAAGGGCATTTTAAAAAAATTAAAAAGTTGGACCAACCAAACAATCTTTTTGTCTGATGGCACCAAACGACCCCTAAGAATAAAAACTTATAAAGTCTATCTTTTGAAACTCAGGAGAACCCACATCCTTGATCAGGCTCAAGATTACAGCTATGGAGATAGATCACATAAGCAGATTAGACCTCCATTTGCAGTTTTAGCTCAGAATGTACCCAACACCAGCTTAGCAGCGCGGCGCCATATCGACAATGTCAAGCACATAGCATGTCATGGTATATATAACCTGAAAAAGAAAGTATAAGAACACTATGATTTGAATTATAACAACGCCAGACTAAAGTTACTTTTTTTTGTTCTTAACAGCTCATGATGATAAGAATCAAGAAACTTTTTTTAAAAAGGACAATACGAAAATAACCGCATTGATGCAACAAGCGGATCTACTAAGCTCACTCGCACTAAAAGTAAATACCGAGAACACAGAGGAGAGTCTAGAAATTGCTTGGAAGGTGAAATTCTATCTTTGAAAATCATATATTGAGCTGCGAATTTTTGCACCGTTTCTAACGTTTTTGTATTCAGATTCTTCAGGATTATCTGAATCGAAATAAAGAAAATGATAATGATGAAATCAGATACAAAATGCCTGAAATAGACTTCCAACTCGAAGATTTTAAAAACTTGGTAGATGATTTGAAGAGTGCTAATGATGGAAGTCAGCTATCATGGAGGTGCTTAAACAAAATTATCATCGTAAAAATTGGATATATTTTTCAGTCAGTCACTTTGCAATGAACTAATAGAGGGTTATAATCTTATTTTTGTAGGCAACCCGATCTCTATGAATCTCCAGCCAGTTCCGAGTACAGTACAGGATCAACGGCCATGCCTTATCCAGCTCGTGACTCAGCCGAACAAAGCCAACCCGAGATAGATACAATGCTACATCAGAGCCTTGGACCTGAGCTTGAAACGGTTTATACAAGTGAGCAAAATCTTATGGACGAACAAGAGAAAGAGATTGTAAACACAGACCAAGGTATATTTGATGTTTCTGAAGAAAATGAACTGGTACTGGTTTCTTGTTATATAATAAGATAAACTGACAAGATATATATTATGCTATGTAGTTGAGTTATTTCAAACCTGTGACCAGCCGACAAATAATGATGAAGTTGTTTCTGCTTTCTCGAATGGAGACTTCAGCTCCCCTCTTCATGTTACACCGTTGTTCAGAACTTTAGCAGCAGGAATTCCAAGCCCAAAATTCTCTGAAAGTGTAAGTTGCCTTAAGATATCATCATTACTACAACTTTTAGTGGTTGAGTCATATACATAATCATAGACGTTTTCAATAAAAGAATACAATTCAAAATGACATTAGTTCACTTATCTATCTACATTGTGAGACCACTCTTTAGGTGCATGTACTGACGGGCTATTTGGTGCCATCAACTTATTTGATTTTTGCTTGTAAGTGAAAAGTTTGTTTGGTCGAAACTTGTTATTTTGTCTTTAAAAGAGCGAAATTTTAGGCATATGAGGTTTTATTAAAAATAACCCTAAATTGCTGACAACAAATTTATACAAATATAAAAGAAAGCAAGGTCACCTCATGATCCGGCTCTAATAACTTAGTTTCTTCTTGTTGAGTTCTTTGCTCTAAAAAAAGTTTTTTTTTTGTTTCTGATTTCCAGGAAAGGAGTTTCTTACTGAAAACACTGGGAATAGAGTCTCCTGCTCCATATCCAAGTGACAATCCTTCACAACCGCCACCCTGTAAAAGAGTCCTTCTTCATAGCCTATAAGCGCTCCATTGATCTGTCTCCCAAACACAAATCAAACCCATCAGTCACCAGAACCTATAACTAAAAGTTTTAATATCTTTTCCTTTATTGATTTAGTTTCCAAAGGTTTGCAGCCATTTCGGCCTGAAGTTTTTTAGTACGAGGTCTGCTATGATCTGCATTCCCTGATTTCTTGCCTAGAATGTTACGGCGCATTCTAGCATCTCAGACACATCTAACCTCGTGTCCTGAGTTCTTCTTGCTCATTCTTAGATTTATTTTCTTCCCTTTTCCTATAATACTTGAACCGATAGTGTTTGTTCGATTTGCCATTCTTTTGTTTGTTTTAGGACTTGGCTTTGGATACACAATCCAAAACCAGTTTTTTGTCATGATTTTTCATTCTTGTACAGAAACCTACCTACTTCATAAACTATGCATCCAGAGTGCAAGTATACATTGGCAGCTCGCCTTTATATGATGGAAAGAGAACTACCAGAGAAAAAAAAAACCAAAAAAAAGAGAGAGAGGAAGGATTAACCGAACCAGTTTGTTAGCTGCTGTGTTTCCATGTGTGCAAAAAGGGTATAGAATAAGTTTTCTATACTTCATTTTCCTTTCTACCCAGATTTCAGATGTAATGACTTACTATGGTTTGAGTGGAAATAATATTTTGATTTGGTGTGATGTTATTTTGTTCAACTTGTGGTTCAGAGCACCAGTTTCTAAACAGAACACTAAAAAATTTGTCGAAAGTCTTCAAGTAAAACACAAAGATCTTAAACTATAGTAGGGAAAATACATGATGTCAAGTTTCTTTATAATTTAGGTATCCAAACGTTTGTGACAGCAGTTCTCCATAAGAACTTCACATAATCAAGACAAAAATCAGAGAACTAGATGTTACTGTGCGAATGTAAAAGAAATGAAACTTGAAGTAGATTTTACCTATGTCCTTCTCGATTCTTGTGTTAGTTTCCTTTTATAATACGTCGAGACAGATCTACCGCACTGGAATAGGAGACGAAAACAAGAACCTGCAAAAGACTAGAAATTGCTAACCATTGAATTTTTCAGCCTCTCTCTAAGTTATATGAAGTGAGAACAACAATGTGAGGAAGAAGAGTGTTATTTAAGGAAAGGAAACCTCAAAGTTCGTTGGTTATGGCGGACAAGTGTAATCATGATGGTACTAAAAAAGAAAAGAGGAGGGAAACTGATACAAAATTAAAGTTCATTTCATTGGATGTAACTTTACCATTTATAATGGTAGTAGGTACACTTCGGTTATCTTTTTCCGGGTCTGGTTACGAAAAATAAAAATTATTAGCCAGAGTGCCAAGTGCCGCAATTTCGATCTAATTTTCATTAATCGATAAGATAAATTCTATTACATCCATTTGAGTTCTTAGTATCATTAAATTACTTGATTTTGATACTAAAGGCTACAGAAAAGAGTAATGGAAAAAAAATTGTATGTCAGGTCTAAATTGATTACAAGTCCTCTTCAGGGCTTTCTCTTCTTCTGCAATTTCTTGATCTTCCTCCACTTGAGGTAAATCTGGTACGATAAACCAGAGAAAACCATGGCCACACAACCCCATTGCTTTTCGGACAAAGGATTGCCGCTAAGCACTGAAGAAACTACAATGCTCACGAACTTGCGGGTTGTAGTGATTGTAGTGTTAGCGAGAGAGCCGAAACGGCTAATAGTTAGAAAGATGAAATTCTGGCCGACTGCACCGCAGAGGCAATAGAGGAAAATATCGTAGGCTGCCTCTGGATGCAGCTTGCAGAACTCAACTGCGGCGTATCCGCTAGCGTTTGGGTACCCAAACATGTAAACTACGTTGTATACGCTCCCCCAAAAGTTCATTCCTAGCATTATTTCCCAGGCACTTGTCTTTGGATACCTGAAAATATTAAGATCAAGGTTAACTAATAAAATATCTAAAGGCGATGCAGGGAAAGAGAGTAAAATTTTACCTTGCTGTAATTGAGTCTTGAGTAGCATTTGTAAATCCATCAAATGCCAGGTTAAGGAAACAGAGCCCATAGCCGAGGGGAGCATTTGGATGTGCTAATTTGCTAATCGTTTTAGAACTCGTCTGCAAATGGTAAATAGAGTTGTAAACAATCTGAGGCAGAAAGAGAGCCACGTGATAGAAACCAAAAAAAATATTTAAATAGGCTCATTTTGCCGTCTGTAATTGTTTAATAAATCTCAATCAGCGCCCCTTAACATCAGATTCTAGCTTATATCAGGCAAAAATGGAGAAATCGTGCACACATTTATCTGTACCTTCATAAGAGCAAATACAGATACTCCTCCGGCTACTAGGAAAGTACAAACATACTCTGGAACAGTGTAGCGTATCCCGTAAACTAAAGTGCCCATCAGCATGACTGCATGAGAAATCAAATCATGATATAAGAAGTTGCACGGCCAAAAGATTCCCACCAGTATGTCAAAGAATTTACAATTAGTACAAGATTCAATGTCAACATGTCCCAAAAGTTCTATTTTTTCTCATATTGTAGTTTTGTTAAATTAATAACACTCAGCTGTAGAGTAACAAATATCTCACCTGGAATCATTTTGGAGGATTTTGCCAGTACCTGCAAATAGCAAGAACATTATTAAGAAAAACAGCAATCATGATGATGCAGAACTAAGCAGATACCAACTAAAAATAAATGACCAGGAATTGTTTCCATTCTAAACTTATATACAATCTAGACCTTGTCAACATCGGCATATTTACTTCTCCCTCTACATTTCACTAACAATAAAGACCGCATACAAAAAATATCCCTTTCACATCTATAAACCACTAAATCAAGCCCTAGGACTTTCAAGGTACATAAAAGTTAAGACATGCCTGAGCGGGATAACTGATATACTTAAGTGCTTCGATACCCATAGCTGGGCCAATCGTGTTCGTAATCCCTGCACTCCAGTACGTTCTCAGAGGTGCACCACCACTGCTGCTTCTAGACCAGAGCTTTATCACTGTCAATTGACCAAAAACCATATAGCTTTATTGTCTTAGTTCCAATAAAGATTTTACTTGGACCAAAACGGAAACAAAGCCACTCACTTATAAATGACCAAACTAAGCACACTACACTCTGTGCCAAGTTTAAGAATGCAAGGTGCTCGAACCTCGTCTGATCTGGTCCGAATAGCTTGGTCGACCTAAATAACATCGAATATTTGAATCATCAGAAAAACAGTATTGGTTGATCATTGCTTAAAAAAAAGAAAAGAAAAGAAAAATAAAACTCTAATTGGGGTTATATCAGACTAGTAACATCACAAAAGTACAATCAAATTCAAATTCTCCGTTTATTACTCGATAATTTCCTAATCTAATCAACCCTGATCCGCAAAACCTAACGAAGCAGCTAATGACTCAAAATCACAAAGAAATAGAAACAGATCAAACAATGAGATAAACACGGAACATTGATAAAACAAAATCAAACCCTAGAGAACGATGAGTACTCACAAAGTCTCTTGGAGAACACCTTGATAGATGTAAGCAGACCATATTCCGGCGACGCAGAACGCCAATAAAAACACTCTCCCTAGACCAGAGCTATGAGCTTCCATACCTTTGGTCGTCGGCAATCCAACGACTCTCGCCGTTACGATTTCTCGCAGGTTTTATTCTCTTGGGTAAAGCTTTTTTTTTTTGTTTTAGTTTTGGGATTTGATCAAATATGGAAACGAATGAGAGAAGCTAAGTGATGGAACAGAAACTGGAGAAAATAGATCTTCAGCGGCGTCGGGGGGAGATTATTAAGAGAGGGGCAATCTACGTATATATTACACGTGGAATGTTTTCATTGGGTTGGTGACTTCATCTGTGGTTTCTTATTGGTTATAGAAACGCGGAGAAAGTTCGAGCTTAGATTTAATCTGTTGAGAAGGTCGAATTCGTTAGGCTATAGATAGGAATTCAAATATTTATTAGATCATGTTTCCTAACTATTTTTTTTAATAATTCAGATTAGTTAAATAAGGCAAGAGAAAAAAGAGAATAACAAAAGACTTATATCTTTAAATTTTGAAATTTAAAAATGAAAGATATTTTCAGTGCAAGAAAAACAAAACTTAACGTAAAATAAATATTTTTATTAAAATTTAGATAACTAAAATAAAAGATTTTATAAATCAAAATTAGTTGTTGGGATATTTTTTTTATATACATTGAGGCTCGGTTTAGGTATCGGTTTAGTTAGGGCATAAAAGTAGTCTAATCTATTAAAAAAAGTGAAATAGAGATCTATTTTTTTTTAAATAATGAATAAAATATATGTTGTCATCTCCAAAAGTATTGGTGGCTATATTTATAAGAGAGTTTATGACATATTTTAGTTTACATATAAGTTTATTTGTTTGGCTATTGTTTATATATGTTATTTGTTTATAGTTAAATGTCGATCCAAAAATTTATAATTACCTGATTAATATAGTCTTTTCGAGCTAGTCATTGAATTATCATAAACTGTACAAATTGTTTTTTGTATGCTTGAAGATGTATAGTCTAGATTGTGAGTGATATGGTAGGTTTTGATTAAGCTCAACATATATGTTTTTATAAATGTACACATGTTTATCAGAGACCGTCGGGTCCAGGCTTGAAAGACAAAGAGGATGCGTTGAGTTAGTCCTGATTAGAATAAGTCTGAAGGCTAGTATTTTGTCTCGACTTTGAAGACTTTGTGTGGACCTTAGCCAGATTCATGATCAATGGACTAAGATTATTGAGGTCTATTTGGTATGGTTGTGCTGAGAGAGTCTTATTCGGGATTATATGATGGCTAAGCTATCCGAGCTCTATAAAAGCGTTGAACTATATTGTCCGACTGAAAGTACGAACTGAAAAATGTTGGCAGATATCTTTGTTTCCTTAATTGTCATGGTATTGATATCACACATGTATAACTTGTCTATGTTTGAAAGGTTTTATCAGGATCCATAATTCATGACGAAGCTAGAGTCGTCTAGACATCTCCAAACATGTGAGCCTTAATATCCATGCACATTGCAAAAGATCAAAACTTAATTTATATAAGCTTGAACTGATCTTATATTCATATTTTACTTAAAGTATTTTTAGAGATAAAAACGTCATACTGGCGTTTCATTATTGTCCACAACCGTGAATTAGTTTCCAGTAGTCGTCTCCTCCATTTTTGCCACCGTCGAGTATATTGTTTGAATAAGTCCAAATATGTCGAACAATCCTAAATTTTTGCCACTAAACCTTTCGAGCCTCTAGATTAGTTTAGGTAATACACCTCTTATTTTTGTAGTAAACATAAATAACTATAAGGGTATGCAATAATGTAAATAAGCTTAAAGATTTTTATAATGTTGAAGAAAATGAGTTTCTCTCTATATGCTCGAACGAAGACCTGAATAGTATAAAATCCCCCATAGACGATGGAGGTGGGAGAAATATACAGATAATCGACCGATCTAGTGATGATGTTTGATCATTCAGTGGTATTACCGGCATGAAAGTTAGGAATATAAGTCTACTTTCATGGATCCTCACTCTAAGGATAACTGGCCTAAAGCCCACGAGTCTGAAGAACCAATTGATGAGGGTATTTATTTGCTCCAAGACAAGAAGTCCGAGGTAACTATGTTCAAGGCATATCAAATTGAATCAACCACTCCAACTTTTGGGTTTCATTGACTTAAGAAGGTAAATGAGTTATGAAAGATAATCATAGTTCACATCAGTCCAAAATCATATCCACTTTTCTCATGAATGTTTATTGGGTCATGATAGATAATTTGATGAATATCCACTAAAAATATCCCGAACCTAACTTTATCCTCAAACGTCAGCTCAAATACGAGATTCATGTTTTTGTTGAGGTTTTGATAGAAGAGTTTAGATAGACTCTTATCTCATCCAAGATTATAAAATAGTGATGCAAATGATATTTTTTTACAACGAAGTCATGTTACCTCTCCGTTTTGAGATGGTAAAATTCTTATGAACCTCTGTTCCAGCTAGGGGAGACCGAACTTTTGGCACCCATAATAGCTTGTAGATTGCATGTAATCCACTTTAAGATGAAAGAATTTATAGTGGTTTGTCACGTAACTCTTGGTAATATATTTCATTTTTATTATATTGCCATTCTAAGTCAGTATAAGATAGTGGATGACCTGCCAGAGTTACAAAAACAATAGAAGAAGCATTTCATCTTTATATGTGGACAATGAAGATCCGGACGTAGGAAAAACTGGTGCCTAAAGAGAATAATGGATACTGAATCATGTTTTAACGCAAAACTGGTGCCTAAAGAGAATAATGGATACTGAATCATGTTTTAACGCTGGTATGATCTTTATAAACATTACTCCACTCTCATGATCCTTGTTGTCTCCATATTTCATGAAAACCTGCATGTTTGGTTGCAAAGATATATTATTGGATAGTTAATTAACAATCAATTAGCAGTTCGTAAAATGATAATGAGAAATAATCATACACATAACTATAAGTCTATGTAAAGATGTGAGATAAGCTGTTTATAATGTGGACCTTTGACCTTTTCTAATATTTTTATTGGTCAGTCACAATCAAATTATACAAATAAAAATTTATGTTAAAGAGAAACATTAGTACAAGAATAATTTTACCTACTTTTAAAATCAAGTAGTTAATAGGAGAACGAAAACCCAATTTAAATTATTCAAAAAAAAATTAAAATCGAGACATAATTGAACTATCCAAATCTATTATAGCTCAAACTCAATTGAACTACCCAAACCTATTTTATTGCTAATTTTAAACTATCACAAAACATATAATAATATGTTCCAAATTTTGATACCCACATTATGAAAATCCTAATCTCACACATAAATACAAACCTTGTCGACTATAACCCAATTCTAATTAAACATAATTAAATTATCCAAATTTATTTTTAAACCCAAACCCAATTGAATATTTAACTTATTTTATAGCAAATTTCAAACTATTAGAACTCCTTTAATAATATTTTTCAAATTTTGATATCCACCTTTAAATATCACATTTTCATATCTAAATACAACCCTTTTCGACTATAATCCAGTTTTTTTCAAAAATTGAATTGAAATTTTGACCGAAAATCAAACCTTTTATTTCTCTTTCTTTAAACTCGAAGAGACTTTGTTTTCTTGCTTTTATTGTTGTCCATATCCTTTAATAGCAAGTCTTTTATTCATTTTTATCATTTCTTCTTCGATCCTAATTTACTCGATTTGAATTTCAGTTTAGTTTTACGATTATATGTTCACTGAAATAAATTTTAACATTCTTAAAATAATATCAACTTAAATAAAATTTAAAATCGATGAATTGATATTGATGATGATACAAATAAATGAGGAGTATAAATAATTACTTTATAGGTAAAATGATTATTTTATAATGTATAAATAAGATTTGGAGTAAAATGTATATATAAAGGATTAGATGTGTAATTTTTTGCGAGAAATATGTTTGTACTAAGTAGTATAGTGTGGTGGAATATCCACATAACAAACCAAATTTGTTACATGTAACCATGTCACCAATAAATATGTGTACTTTATTTGGAAATAAAGATTATTAAATACTTTTGACTATTTGAATACTTTCTCATCTAAGATTCTTAAGCAACTTCCACTTTATAGAAACTTTTTTAATCAAAATATAAATCTCTTTAAACCTATCTTTCATCCCTAAAATTACTTAGACTTATCATTAACAATTGCAATGGGAGTAGGGGTACCTAGATTCAAAATCTAAAACCAAAGAACCAAGTGAGCGGATAATAGAAGTGCTATGGATCGTGAAGCTCAGATTGATCCAACGACATTTGTGGAAGGAGAGGTGGTAGAGTCAGGCATGTAGAGAGAATAATATCAAGGTGGAATATAATTAAATGATCAGCGCGATCAGGGTAATGTTGAGGATCAGATGAATCAGTTATTGGAAAGAATAACTGATTTGAATTACCAGTTTGATCAGAGAGAACATCATGTTAAAGTTGGCGAGTGCGATCCGAGGTGTAATGAGTAAATGAGAAGAAAAATTTAGAATACTGATCCGATGAGTTTCACAATGTTCATCGAGTAAGAGGTGATCATTGAGAAGTACAATTTCAATCACAAAAGGGATATCACTCCTCTAGAAAAAAAGACAAGCATCGATACATTCCAACAAATACAAGTGAGTCTCTTGGATCAGACTCCGAGGGGTTTTCCCAAAATCTTGAGAAAAAAGATTTTTAAAGAAGAGAAAATGACAACATTCTTTGAAAAGAAAGGATAGTCGACCTCGGAAATCTTGAAGAGAGCATAAAACTAAAAAAATAGATAGATCCAATTTGTGATTGAGAATCCACTATTCGAATATAATACGACTAATTAATACATAATCATGTAGATCAAAGTTTGTATGCAATCTCGGGAAGTGGAACTAGAGGTAACCAACACATGCAAGAAGTGGATTGAAGGAATTCTCAATTAGCAGTTGCGATAAGATCTCTATCACTCCTGAAGGCTTCGATATCACTAAAGTTAAAACAATTGATGGCATACAAGACCCTGATCACCATATCGAGAAATTTAAAAATTACATGATGAATTTTAAGGATGATGACAAGTTAATGTACATGGAATTTTCAAAAACTTTCAAGGGCATAACTTTGAATTAGTACAACAGAATCCTGAGGGGGTCCATAATTTTAGAACATTCTATACAGATAACCGAAGGAAATTTGTAAGGAGCAAAGAAATACGAGCTAATAGAGATATTATAATTCAGTGCAAGCATGCGATTAGAGAAAAAATAAACGAATATACTAGACGTATATGTTAACCATGACTGAGTTGGATGACTGTGAAGAGCAGGTAGCATGCACAAATTTTAGACATTGACTGCTCCCTCGAGATTTAGCAAATGAAACTATGAGGAGAATGATACTTACTTTGGATCTATAACGGCTCAAGTGAAAGAGTAGATTAAAGTGGATAAATAAACATGGGTTCGGATGGGACCTAGTTTGTCTTAGATGCACTTAGACAAGGAAGTGCACCAACTAGTCAAGGCTATCAGGGTGGTAATTCACATTCTCAAGGACTTTCTAGACCAATGATATTTGTCATTTTGCCTCCTCGGTCAGGACCATCACAAGTGTTAGCTTCCAATTACCAACCACCTTGGATTAGGTCGAACCAGTGGGTAAGACCATATTATTTTTCCGATTTGACAAAAAATGTGGCAATAATTTTTGAAAAGGCTAAGAACGGTATTCACTTCCGACAACCTCCACCCATAAAACGATCAAAGGATGAGCGAAATAATAAGTTTTATAAATACCACAATGACATTGGACATGAGACCACATATTGCATAGCTCTAAAGAAAGAAATTCAAATTTTGATAGAAAATGGTAAGTTGACAACTTTGTTAAAGGACACGGAAGTGGTAGGCATATTCTGAGCGTCAGTCCATCGACACATCAGGGTACCATTCTATATTCAAAACAAAAGAATACATTATTAATAGTTGAGCAGAGAAGTGGCATTAATGTCTCTTTGGAATATCTTGATCCCGATCCTAACCGAGGAGTAGTGTTAGCAATAAACGAACCAATGGTGCAAGGAAATGTTCAAAGCTTGTGCGAGTATTTTGAGTCTCTGGAAAGTTTTGGAGGAGATACTATGGTTGAAAACACTAAGATTTCTAGAAAAGGGCATGTAGTAAGCTTAGCTACTCAATTTAAAGGAGATATTTATACTCATCTTTATAGGAAGAGTGTTATACATTTTATTTTGTTCGATGAAGATGATTTGAGAGGGGTAGCTGGCCCTCATGAAGACGCAATAGTCATTGGAGCAGAGATAGCAGGTACCAAGGTTTGAAGGATACTCATTGACACTGGAAGTTCGACTAATGTATTGTTTTTATGACATATGAGAAGATGCGTAATCCACCTATAATTCTCCAATCCGAGCGAACAATAGTAGGATTTACTGGGGCAACATCACAAGTTATTGGAAGACTTGAGGATGAAGTTTTATTGGGACGTGGCCCTTTTAAGAAAAAATTTTAAGCGTTGTTTTATGGTAGTAGATTGTCCGACGAGCTATAATGTTATTTTAGGGTGATCGCGGCTATCGATAATGCATGTTATTGCTTCAATAGTTCATCAGTGCGTGAAATGTATAATTGAGGATCGAGTAGGGGTAGTTCGAAGTAGCTAGCAAGTGGATAAAGAATGTTATGTGATAGCTTTGCACACCAAGAAACGTGTAGCCATTAATAGGATGACAAAAAAGTAATTAGGGGGGCCTTTCTCGGAGCCGGGCATGATGGATGATCCGAGGGAGATCCCAAGCTTATTAACTACCAATGAAAGTGTGGAGGTTTATGTTTTTCCAATTGGAAAAAGTTTACGAATAGGAACGTTAGTGTTACCTTTACTACGATATCAACTGTTGAGGTACTTATCTAAAAATTTGAAAGTTTTTTCCTTAGAAAACTGAAAATATTTGTAGGAGTTCCCTCTGAGGTAATTTTCCATAGCTTGATAGTTAACCCTAGAGTTAAACCAATCATTAAACAACAAAGGACTTTTTAGGTAGAAAAAATTGAAGTAATAGTGGCAGAAGTAGATCGGTTGTTTAAAGTAGGATATATACGTGAAGTAAATTATTCATTGTGGACTGCAAATCCTATACTTGTGAAGAATAAGAACATAAAATGGAAAATGTGTGTTGATTTTACTGATCTCAATCGAGCATGTCCGAAGGATCCTTTTCCTGTCCCAAGGATTGGCCAACTTATTAATTCAACATCTGGTAATAAGCTTATTTCATTGTAAGCCTAAATTTGGCATGGATCCTAACAATCTCCCCCTCCAGCCCATCACGAGGAAGATACATTTATGAGGTAATACTTGAATCTCATCCTGGTGAGCTTACTGCAAAGCTCAACCTTGTTTCCGGAAAAGAACTTTAAACCTGTGCATCCTCCACATGAAGGGTAGATTCCCCTCCTCCTCATGAACTTTTTTACCATAAAGTATATCCTTAAATAAGGTCTCATTAATAATGGATTTCAAAGATAAAAAAGCTCTATGTTGCTTTCCTGCCAAATAATGATCACAATGGTCAATAATTATTGATATTTAAGTGACTTACCGGCCAAGGTTTTCATATTCTTGTCACTAATGCATCCTACTATTCGATGCCATAAGGTAAGAGAATTATTTTCCTCAACTACATTCAGCTAAAAAAAACATATACCAAATATGTCTTATATAATGAGCAAAACAAATCACCTCGAGCAACTACCATCGAACCTCTGGACATTTTCCACCTTACCATTACCAAAAGTGTGACATAAACTTTACTAGTCAAGAACATTTACAAACAAAAAATTCAGATGTTCATTAGGAATATGGCATACATCTTCTAGTGTAAGTATGTATCCAACACATGTCTTCACACGAATATCACCCAACCCAACAATGCTAGTTGAGCTATAATTTCCCATATCGACACTACCAAAATCACCATTTTTGTAGTTCAATATATATTCCATATCAGGGACACAATAATATGAAGCACTTGTATCTACGAGCCATTTTGAATACGAACTACCAGCATGATAACACTCACCAAATCCACAAATCAATAATACATCATCGGTAGCCCAATATTTTTCTTGCTTATCTTGTGGTATTACAAGTTCAGTATAATTACTAAATATATCTTAATTAGCTCAATTAGATCAAATATATATTTAAAAAATAACATATCCTCCATCACCAGTTTCCAAACAGAATAAATTGTGGATGTCAATTTAATCATGAAGTTAACATTATCATACTTCATATTCAATGGCTAAAAAGACACAAGCTCTAAACTGTAGGTCCCAAACAACAACGGTAAATAAAATGAGCGCAAATAAAAATTACAAACTGTTGGACCACAAAGAGTAGTACATCAAATCACTCAATCAACTTCAAAACAACCAACCAAACAAATACGAAACCAAATTCACGACCAATGATTCACTAATTAATTAACCGAATTAAACCACAAATCTAATTACGAAAAATAAGCAACAGTAAAATAAATCAACACATATTATACGTGAAAAAAACACTTTCAATGTGAAGAGTAAAAAACCATGGGACCTATGAGGATTTCACCCAAACCACTTCTATTATTATAGTCGAGGTTACAAGTAAATCCAATTCAATCTAATTAAGATTTACAAACACACCAACAATTACACAAAATAATAGATAATAAGAAGAGAGTCACAAGAGAGAAAAATATCACCAAAAACAACTGCACTGTTATAACAAGTATTTCTCTCGATATGTAGTATCAAAACACAATCCAACTGATAAAATTCAAGCCTCAGATTTCGCCAACACACTGTCCAAAACTCAGCAAAAACCGAGACCGTTGCCCCTCAACCAAACCTTTTTGTTTTGACTACCCTAAACATATCTAAAACTCGGAAATCCTCCCTTCTTGTATTTTGTATGTGTTTTGGGGATGTCTCTAGTCTTTTATCTCTTGTCCTCATATATATATAGGGAGATGAAAAACGTAAGTTATTAAGTGGGCCTAAATTTAGGCTTGACCCTAACAAATTTTTTTCTGAATAATTTTTTTTCATAACTTCATTTTTATCTTGACAATATATTTATTTTAGAAACATATTTATTTTGGAAACATATTTATACTTTTTTTCTCACTTTGGGGTTCGTATATGTATTTGAATAATGAATCAAGACACAATATGAACTTTTGCACGGCCTTGCAGGATTGATTAACCAGTTCGATAATTTGATATTTTAAGTGAAGTCTTAGTATGACCTCTTGCGTGGCTTTATAAGTTTGGTTTATTAATCAGTTCGCTAATTTGACATTATAAATCAGAGTTCCAGTATGGTATCTTGTGTGGTCTTATAGGTTTGGTTTATTAACTAGTTAGCTAATTTGACATTTTAAGTAAGGGCTCAGTATGATATCTTGCGTGGCCTTATAAGCTTGGTGTATTAACCATTTTGCTTACTGCTTATTATAAATGACCCTCCTTAATATAGATTGTTTGTTTTGGTGATCACTAGACGTCCTTATTTACATAGAGACTACTTGGCTTATAGCTTTTCTATCATGTAGATCACTTGGCTTAAATCTTTTCTATCACAGAGATCACTTGGCTTATATCCTTTATAACATGGAGACCACTTGTCTTATAGTCTTGTTATTAGGGAGATCACTTGGAGTATAGCCTTTCTAACATGGATATCACTTGTTAGGGTGATAGATAACAACTAGTTCTAGAGAGAGAACCCCTGTCTAGAATTCTCAGATTTTCATATTTTCATCAAGATCAAACCCTCTTTTTAATCATATTCCCTCAAATCCCTCATCACAAACTCACAAGCTTGTTGATGAGAGATCTCATATTGTTTTTTTTCTTTCAATTTGCACTTTGTTTTTCAAATTTTGAGGAGGATAACCGGAATATCTTTTCTTCCATGCTCTCTATTCCCTCAAAAGTTTTGACCCCAACCGACTATGCAAGATCAATCTAACAAGAAGCCATAAACCGGCCGACTTTCATGGAAATGGCCGATATTTGTTTGCTTTGATGGTTGGGCGAGTCTTAACAAACCCACGTTTAGTTTGTGGTCGACAACTTCCTTTATTTTCTCTGATGTTGAGGCGATTACCACTGTTATCTCGGGAGTTGTGTATAGGGAGTTTACCTTTGACATGCAAATCTACCCTCTGCAATGGTAGTTACCCGTCCAGTTACCACATGTTAACTCCTCCCTGTTTGGCGACTTATTATCTCAGAAGTCGAGAATCACCAGTTTTGTGAGAGCCAATTTCTGCAACTACCTTACTGGCTAAATGTTTCATTCCAATTGTTGCACATTTTCGCTCTCTTATCAAACCAATAGCTGATGCAGTGCTTTAATGCTCACATTAATGACATTTCTCACTATATTTATGCCATCTGCTAGCTTTCACGAAATCTCCTTCCCTACCCTAGCCAAACCCTATCTCTCTTTACACTTCCAGACTCCTAGACTCCCTCATCTCAGTTATTTACTTCAACCCCCCGACTCCCTCTCATTAAACTACCACCTTCTCTCTCTCTATCCCTTCACCACTCCCATCTCTCAATACGACTTTCTCTCCTCTTCGCCTGTCACCATTGTTGAAACACGTCATAGCTCTTATTCTCTCCATTCAAACAGAAAGACCACACCCAAGTTTAACGAAAAAAATTCCTCTCATGTTCATGATGAAATCCCCAGACTTCAAAGCCGTAGCACCATCCTTTCCCTCGAAACCATATCCTCCACCTCTCCGTTCAGCTCTCATCCGCGTACCTTGCACATGCTTGGTCTCCCTATCTCTGTCCATACAGCGCGGCCAACCACCAGCAGCGTCCCTTTTAGCGCCGCCATCAAGAAAATCCTCGATGAGAGATAGACATCTTCCCGCTCTCTCTATCTCCTCAGACTTTCAGACTCAACATGAAAATCCTTTCTGATGAGGAGGACCCCTGAGAGATCGACTCCACACCCTCTTCCTCCAAAGAATAGCAGCTCCAGGCCATTCTCGATAGGAATAATCAACTCATACGTGTTGTAACCTCTTTAGAAGCCCCAATGTGATCGCCTGAGATCTCTCCGACCTCCATCCATAAGCAACAACTCAACTCTATGGTAGCGAGACTGTGGCCATCCCCGGTCTCGAGCGTACCCCCACTGGCCTCCAGAAGTCTCACAGTATCTTTAAACAGCTTAGCTTATTCCCTGTCAATAGCTCTTTGTCTTCATGTCACTTATTAAGATAATATTAATAAATTCAGGGTTAAAATTGAAGAAACTAGAAAATTAATATACTTAAAGGCAATTTTGGAACAATTAAAAATAAAAAAATATATATTAATGCTAAAAAAATATATTATGACCCGTGCTTTTCAAAAAAAATATATTAATACTTAAAAATATATAGATGCTTAAAAAATATATTAGTGTTGAAAAAAAGGAAAATATTAGGGTGAGATATTGTTTAAAATATTGAATTAAAAAAAAGAATTAAAACAAAGCAAAAAATAAATTAATGCTTAATTAAGAGAAAAATATTAGATTAATACTAGGGTTTTATTTATATTATTTAAATATTATTTTATGGGATATGCTAAATTAGGGCCCAAATAATGTTAAGCATTCCCAAAAATTGGAGAATCTTTTTAATTCAATAGTCAAAGACGATTTTATCCTTTGACCTATAATCTTTATTTTTGTCTTGTAGTGGAATGTGGGTATGGTTAGCCAATTGTGGAAGAACACAAAATTTCTCCTCCAAACAACCCTCTTATACTCTAGTCTTAACAAAAATTTCAAAAACTCCCAAAAATTCAAAAACTCCTAAAATTTCAACAAATTCAAAAACTCACAAATAAACACTTGAAGCTCCAAAAAATCACTACTTTTTTTTATAAATTCAGAATAATCGAAGGATGGACTCTGGACGTGAGAAGCTTGCTGAAGAGCATGTGACTCCAAATATGGTAGTTGTTCTAACCAACTTTTTTATAAAAGTTTCTATTTTGGTAGACCTTCTACATTTAGAAAGGTAGAACCCGAACTACCCCGCCGGTTTCAACCCTCCAAACCGGCGGGGATGAAGAACAGACATATATAGGAGATGAAGATTCCTCGCCGGGGGAGGCCGTGTCCCACCGCCGGGGGACGCCATGTCCACCCGCCGGGTGAGACAGCCATGCACGGCGGGGTTGTGTCCATGCATACCGGCGGGGCACCTCATTTTGTTTTTCCCATAATCCAATATTGAAGTAGAGTAGTGTCCCCGCCGGGGTCGGAGACTTCAACCGGCGGGCTTGCCTTCCTCAACCGTCGGGGATGGCAACCTCAACCGCCGGGGTCAACACCTGTCTTTAAACTCCCATGGAGTTTGTTTTAGACCCTCACCCCCGGCGGGTGAAGAATTGTCAACCGCCGGTTGACTACATCCCCGCCGGTGTGGGAATTGTCAACCGCCGGTTGACAATGTCCCCGGTGGTTAAGACCATGTCCAACCGGCGGGGAACGAACCTTTATTTCGTGTGCCTTGTCTATCCGTTGTGTTGGGGTTTTGGCTTAATTTATCCATGCTCGTATTTGATGCTTCTTTTTTAACATGTATAGGGTGATGAGTCAAAGAATTATTTGACTAGTTCGTGCATGGAGAAGGGGGAGGAGGAGGAAATACCGGTGCCTTGCTCCATCGATTATAGCGATTTGTTCAACACCAAAGGACAGTACTACTCCCGGGCAGACCTTATTGAATGGGTTAAGGAAACCGCATCAGATAACGGGTTTGTGATTATTTTACGCCGATGCGATAGACACGATCGTAAAACTCCGAGAGTAGAGTTTGTGTGCGAAAGATCCGGTGTTTACACAAAACTGGTAGACCCCAAGGATCTAAAGAGGAAGTCTACCGGAACGAAAAAATGCGGATGCCCGTTCGCCCTTAAAGGAAAGAAGATGGATGATGATTTGTGGGGAATAGAGGTTGTGTGCGGCGTTCACAATCATGATACTACATCCTACAAAGAAGGTCATTCCTACGTGGGACGGTTTCAAAAACAAGAGATGGATTTCGTGGTTAGTTCGAATAAAATGGGATCCCGTCCTCGTGATATTCTTGGTGGAGTGAAGAAATTGAACCCTAAGAATTCTTCTACAATCCGCACCGTGTACAACGCAATACTAAAACACCGGAAGCTCGAGAAAGGCGGTCGGTCGCAATTCCAATACTTGTTGGGTGCACTAAAGCGACTAAACTACTACGAATTCCATAGAAAGTCCGAAGACGGAAGCGATATCATAGGCGAGCTTTTTTTTGCGCACCCGGTTAGTTTGGATTTGTTACGGACATTTCCGAACGTCATTATAATGGATAACACGTACAAGGTGATCAAATACGGGATGCCATTGTACGAGGTCGTGGGTGCGACTTGTACGGGGAAAACATTCTACATTGGATTTGCTTTTATGTCGAGTGAAAAAATTGAGGCCTACAAGTGGGTGTTAGGATGCTTACATTCGTTGATGGTAACTCACTCCATCGAATTACCATCCATTGTTTTGACGGATAGAGACTTGGCGCTTGTGAATGCGGTGGAGGAAGTGTTCCCCAATGCGACGCACATGTTGTGTCGATGGCACATCAACATGAACGTCCTAGGAAAAACAAAAACGATCATAAAGGAGAAGGTAGTGTCCAATGCCTTTTTGAAAGTGTGGAACGGAATGATGTTGGCGGAAACAGAGTTAGCGTACGAGAACTACCGGTCGGAATTGCACCGCGATTTCAAAGAATATCCGAAAGCGATTGAGTATACCGAAAGTTGGGTAGGGCCGTACGGTGACAAGTTTGTCACGTGGAGAACTAACAAGTGGATGCATTTTGGTAACCAAACCACAAACCGCGTGGAGAGCGCTCATTCGAGCCTCAAGCGTTTCATCGGTACGAGCAAAGGTAACTTTGAATCTTTTTGGTTGAAGTTGCATACTTTGATTGAATTGCAACACGGGGACATCAAGGCTTCCTTCGAAAAGAGCCGGTTGTTGGCCCTACATAAATTCACAAACATTGTGTACGGTCAACTAAAAAACAACATCTCCCACCATGCAATGGAAATTTTGGCCGACGAAGTCGAATGTGCCCGGAACATGACAATCGCACCGGATATGCCTTGCGGTTGTGCCATACGAACTACGCACGACATGCCTTGCGCCCACGAAATCTATGAGTTTGTTGCGAAAGGGATAGAGGTGCCGCTTGAGTTGTTTCATGAACATTGGAAGAGGTTAGACATCCTAGTTCGTACCAACCTCTCGATGAATGAGCAACTTAAAACAAAGCTTGACAAACTAGTATCCGATGTCATGGCGTCCAATGACGAAGCACGGATAGAGCACATTTATAAACAATGGTTTGCCGTCGTCCATCCCGAAACAACTAACATTTTGGAGCCGTTGGTTAAGCAAAAAGCGCGCGGTCGTCCACCTAACAAACGTAAGTTATCTATTGCCGCCGATGATACATCCACTAAACGCGACAAAAGTTGGCACGAACATGTGCTTAAGGAAGAAAATGATAGTACGCCATCCTTACTTGGAGACTTCAAACTTCCAACCGAAACCTCGAGGAAAGGGAAAAAAAAGAAGGAGCCTAAACGTGGTTCGGGGACCACCTCCGCTCGTACGAAAGGTAGCGCTATTCCAACGCAAGCAAGTGGTACAATGCTTAGTAGTGGAACGGTGGGTTGTAGGTCAAGCTCTACGATGCCGGTGAAGGCAAGTTTTGTGGACCCCAAAGGATACATGAACCAATTCCCGACATATTTTACGCCTTTCGTAGAGTCCATTACCGATGTTAAATCCGATGGGCATTGCGGGTACCGCTCGATAGCGTACGCCTTGAATGGGCAACAAGATGGGTGGAGGTTGATAAGGGATACCCTTTACAACGAGCTTATGGATTACGCATCGGTCTACGTAAAGATTTTTACTAACATGGAGGATTTGATTGATGTTGCGGAGTGTGTGAAATGTTCTAGTGATGTGGGAACTAAGGACCATTGGATGTCCATGCCCGAGATGGGAGTGGCAATTGCATCTGCGTTTAACTGCATACTCCATTTTGTTGGGGTATTCCGAAATATGGATGTCGGCTTCACTTTTCTTCCGCTAAGAGGTGCACCTCCTCCGATGCCAAACCGGTTGGAAATTGGATTGGGTTGGGTCAACACCAACCATTTCGTGAACGTAAGTATTCATACAAGGGGTACGTTAATGGTAATTTTAATTTCAAGAAATTTATTTTATCGTGTTTTTGTTTTGTAGCTTGGGATTGAGGCGGAGGCCCCATGTGCTAGGATACATCCTTGTTGCTTAAAGTTGCGTTCACCAGAAGCTGAAGGTTGGGCATTGCCGATTGCATCTCGTTGCAAGAAATACGAAGAGCTTAAAAATAATTACCTCGAAGTAACCAATTTATCCGCTTTTGCTTGATGACTAGACGATTGTAACGAATGTAAACCCTGGATGGTTTTTATGCTTTTATGGTTTTTATGTTTGGATGTTTTTTATGTTGAAAACAATAACACTTTTCCATTCTTAATATGATGATTGCATTACAACATTGAAAACATTGCATTAAAACATTACACTTTAATTTAAAGCATTGCATAATTAGAAATACATAAGCACATAACGAAAACCAAATGATAGATAAGCTAACTCCGGGTTAGCATTGCACGTTCAGTTTTACGGGGTCAGATAGTTCATCCCGAATCCATCAGAGTCACTACTTTCCTCGGGAGTTGAGTACGTTTGAACGGCGCTGGCTATTGCATCGGCTATTTCGTCCTCCACCCGCTCTATCGCTTCCGACACCATCTCCTGCGTAATTGTAGTCTACAATCCCATGTCGAATACCCTTCAGACTTTGGTTCGGTCTTCCCAAGGAAGTGACTCGATATTGAAAGTCACTGTTTTAAGATAAGCTAACCTATCGGCGACTTCTTCGCGGGCACGTGGTCGGGGCATTAAACATCCTGCACACGATGCCTCCCTACCGTGGTTGAAGAACATTCTGCACAGAACCGCATCGACGAAACCAGGAAACTCCTTTTGCATCGTAGTTTTGACGTAGTCGAATGCGCATAGTAGGCTTGCATCTTCGTACACATTCCAGCCGGAATCATCCATTGTTTTAACTTAAGTGTTTAGTTTCATCGATGGGTTACAGTATTTATAGAGTTCATAGGTGGCGCAATCATAAAAATAGTGGGCGGGAAATGGTGTTGTTTACCCCGCTTATTATTTGTTTATTGGCGGGAGTATCATTGGCGGGAGTATCATTGGCGGGAAATTAAAAACGGCGGGACATATTTTGGCGTTTAGTTTATGTGGCAAAGTATTTGGCGGGAGTTTAATATCTATAAAATAAATGTCCTGCCCACACAACAAGATAAACCCTAAAATAACGTGTCTCTGGAACGAGTTCGAATATCAACTCAAACATAACACCTTAACATTACATAAACAACTTAGCATTACATAAACAACTTAGCATTACATAAACAATTTAGCATTACATAAACAACAACATTACGCAACATAAATTATAATAACACGTTTGAATACGACACATTGCATTATTAGTAGTCGTAACGCAAGCTGTTTAAAACATCGTCGCCATCCTCCCTTGGCATAACCATATCCTCCACATATGCTACCATATCCCTAGTGATATAGTCGCAGATGGTCATGTCCCAGACCTTTACCGCCTCCTCTTTAATTCTTCGCGGCATGAACAACAACTTCGTGAGGGGCTGCACAAAGAGGTACTGTGCCTTGATTTCGTCACGGCTGCGCACAACGACACCTCCAGTTTCTAAATAGCCGTAGTTGTAATACATATGACACAAAACCCTTTCAAAAAATGCATCACTCCTATCTTCACCCAACTCGGCCCGGGAATCCTTGACTACTACAAGCATATAGTAGTCTTCATTAGCGGTAAACTCCATTTGTTTCTAAGTGTTTGATGGATGCCATGTTGCTCGTTAACACTTGTATATTTATAATGGAAGTATATCGTTGGCGGGAGTTTCATTTGGCGGGAGAGTCATATGGCGCGAATTATTTTTTGGCGGGGGCAACAATTGTATTAGGTCCCCGCCGGTCCATGACTTGTCACCAGCCGGTTCACCAAATAAAATACTTCAAAAAAAAATTTTAAAAAAAATTACACTTACCCCGCCGGGGGGGGGGGGGGGGATTTTCACACCGGCGGGCGGGTGACCCATCCTCAAAAAACATTGAGGATGGGTTGTGGTTCCCTTCCCCGCCGGGTCAACAATATTCACCCGCAGGTGAATACTTCCCCGGCGGTTGAATATTTATCAACCGGCGGGGGATCGAGTGGAAATTTCAGAATTTCCACTCGATGCCAACCGGCGGGGTTAGGGTCTAGCCCCGCCGGTTGACAATTCAACACCGCCGGCGGAGTAATTTTCATCCGCCGGGGAAGTATTCAACCGGCGGGTGAAAATTGTTGAACCGGCGGGGAAGGGTTCATTTTAAAAAAAAGTACCAACTTATAACATGTTTTGTTTGTTTAAGACTAGAAAGTGAATGAGTATATTGATTGAATTAGATAACTTAAATTAAACGGCAAGAACGAACTATAATTAAACAAACACAATATTTTCTTAACTTCAAACTAAAATACAACAACAAAGTTTTTAAAGAAAAAAACTAACCCAAATGTCAACAAGTTTAAACGTAAGGTAATGTTCACAACTAGAACAACAAGCATATAAAAAATCCAAGCATAATAATAAGAAGCCACGGTGCGGTAAGCTCCATAACCTTCCTCCCAAAAGCCACTATCTCGTCATTTGATTCGTCTAACGGCCGAATACGATTAATCGTATTCACCACATCGACCGCCGACGTCTCCGTAAGAACCCGAGGTGTGATATTAAACCACCCATACTTCTTCACGTACGCCTTGTACTGGGGGGACGAGGTGTGAGTACTCCCTTCCAAAGGCCTCGAATACCTATCGATCACGTATAGGTGCTCCCTCCACTGCGTCCAATGCCTAACCTGAACCGGATACCGAAGATGGTCTCCTCTACCACGACCGGTTCTAGCAACGAGGGGGTCGAGCGGCTTTTCTTGGATCCAACCGAACTGGCGCATCACTCGGTCGGGGTCATAGCCTCGCTCACCATCATTAAGCGAATAGGGTTTCGGTACAACCCTATTGCCTGCTCCGGCCATACCTCACGGACATCCTCGTAAGGTCGGAAAATAACCTACAAAAAAAATTATTTCCACATCAAACATTTTATATAAAGTAGATGTATTTAAGTAAACGTAAAAAAGATAACTTACATCCTTTTCTCCTTGAGCCGCAAGGATCTCACGATAGTACGGCTTCCCCTGAGCTAATGATACCGGGATCTTTTTCGGCAACCACGCCAGCATCTTCGGATTTGTCGGGCTATAACCACTGTTCACTGGCGCGCGGAAGACGGGGAAGTGGTCATAGACCCAACACTCGAACAAGGCCGAGAAGCCGACCAAGGCCGAGAAGCCGACCAAGGTCTTCAAGGAGTGCTTCGAGATGCCTCCCAAACTCTTGTACAGCTACACCAACGCACAAGTCCCCCATACATACTCACCAACCTTCTCTAAGTCCTCGAGGTGGTGGAGGAAATCGCACTGGATGTTCTTCTGGCTCGTGTTGGTGAAGATCGTACACCCGAGGAAGAACAGGATATATGCCCGAGCTGCTGCCTGCTTCATCTCCGGAGTGCAGGCGGCGTTAGAATCTAAGTACGCTTCCCCCGAGAATGTGGTCTTAAGCCATCGGAGGCCGAATCCGCTCCCGTCATGCGCCTCAATTTCCTGCTGCACATCAGCAGCCGAAACTCCCAACAGCTCCCCATACCGTGCATACGTCGCCTCTATCGGATCAGGCCTGAAGAGGTCAATAATTCTCCCCTCAACCGGGAGGCCCGTAATCACATACACGTCGTCCAGTGTCATCGTCATCTCCCCAAAGGAGAACTGGAACGTGTTCGTCTCCTGGTGCCACCTCTCACTGAAGACCTCCGCCAACTGGACGTGGTTGTTGAACCTCGATAAATGCCGCATCAAGGGCCAAAATGGTGTCTCCTCTAGGTAGGCCCTAACCCCCAGTTGTTTGCTAAGGTCCCACTGACCAAGCAAACCATACTTCGACTGCACCGTAATGCCCGAGCGCGCCTGTAAAAAAATTCAAAAATAACTACAATGTTCAAAAATAAATTTAAGTAAACAAAAAAATAATAAATTAATTAACTTACATCGTTTTTGAAGGCGTAGTACGCCTCGTGCTGCGCATACTCAGGAAGAGAAGCACACTATTTTGGGATAGGAAAAGATTTTTCCATCCCTCCGCATCGGTTGGAGGCCCTTCGGCACGGACCTCTCTTCGAGGTGGTGGCAACGGGACCTCCGCTTCCTCCTCCTTCGTATCCTCCTCCTCCTCGTCCACTAGGGCACGCCGTCGGATGGGGAGCACCTCTCGTGGAGGAGAAGATCGTCGATGGGGGGCATCCCTGGTGGCATCGAATTTCCGATGCCGCAACGATCGCTCGGTCGGGTCCTCGCGCTCCTCGCGCACCTCGCGGTGGGGGCGAACACGCTCTGTCCGATCCCCACGTTCCGGCCTAGCGGCGACCACCGGCCGTCGGCTACTACCTTCACCTTTTCTTGCCGCCTTGGCCGCCTTCTCCTTGGTTAGGCGAGGTGCTTCGTGTTGTCTGCAAAACATTAGAGAAAAAAGTTAGAAGAACTTATAAAATATACATAAAAATATAGGCAAAAATTTCTCCCAACAGATCTTCCCCGCCGGGGTGTAGGGCATTCACCCGACGGGGGAACCTGGGAAAACCGAGTTGTTCTTGGTCCCCGCCGGGTGAATGGCCTACACCCCAGCGGGTGAACAAGAACACCTGCAAAAAAAAGGTTCCCCCGCCGGGTATTAGGCCATTCACCCGGCGGGGGAACCCCGATACAGCCATTGAAGACAAACCAAAAGCTCGAAAAACTACCTAAATCAGCCACAAACAACCTAACCTAGCATACCCTAGCATTACTAGACAACTATAAACAACATATAACACCAAATCAGCCACAAACAAACCTAACCTAGCATCAAAATCAAAAAACCTAACCTAAACCAAATATAGAAAGAAAGTACATTTAAGAATAAAAACTTACTCTTTTCCTTTGCCCATTGTAGTTCTTGAGTTGTTGTTGATGTGTAGAGATCTTCGGATTTGAATTTGGGGCTGATTTTGCAAGATTGTAGAAGTTTGGAGTTTGGAGAGGTTTTAGGGTTTTGGGGCTGATTTTGGGTTGGGGCTGTTTTAGAAGTGGGAATGGTTAGTGTTTAGGGTTTTGACTTAGTAAAAAAAACGAAGGGTTTTTTGGGTATTAGTTTGGGGCTACTTATATTTTTGATGGGTATGGTTAAAATTGGGGCTGGTTAGCCAATTGGACCCCAATTTAGCCATACCCTTATTTTATTTAGCATAAATATTTCACAATTCCTAATTTGAATTTTTTAGAATTTTGGCAGAATATATATAAAGCTACGGAAAGGAGAAAAAAAGGTGTGTGATTTGGGTTTTCCTTTCGACATAATAGAAAAACATAGAAGACAAAAAAAATTGTCCAGTGACTTGATTTACGGAATAAACAGAAAAGAAGTTAAAATATCGTTTTCTTTCTGGCAGAAAAATACGTCACTGCTTTTGTTTCGATCGGATCAAAGGAAACTAAAACGGGGAAATGTGAAAAAAAGGAGTAAAGGAAGCCAAAACGGAATTTGCTTCTGTTTTGGTTTTTCCTGCACCACATTTCTTGCAGAATTTAAAAGAGAAAGAGCACGCCGTTTTGGGTTTTCTTTCGGCGGAACATAAAACGAAGGGAGAGGGAGCAGGTGACGGCTGCTTTTGATTTCGATCGGCAGTTTATGGAGTGTTTCTGTCGGACGATACTTACGGCTGCTGTTCGGTTTAACGTTCTCTAAACTCTTATTCGTTTATTTATATTCTTCTTAGAACTATGTTAATTTTTGAGCTCATGATGATGATTCGTTCGATTATGAACTAATCGTTGTCATGGAACTCTAGCGGATTTGTTTGAATAATACTTAGGGTTTGATTGCTTGATTGATTTGTGAGATACATTTATCAGTTACCTAGTATTGTAGTGCTTAACGTTAGATGTGTCGTGAACATCTAGTTTGTTAATCTTTAATGAATGCGAAAGTGGATTTAAGGGTTTAGAACTTGCCATACTAGCATAAGTTCTTGAATGATTCGTATTGTGATTGTTCGTGATTTGTAATATGTCACTAGCCATACCATATTACCCTATGTAATCGAAATAGATGACTTGCACTTAAAACCAATTGTACCTCAATTCGTATAGACATATAGGATTGTCATGCAAGCGGTGTCTGCTTAACTACTATCTCTTTTATGGTTGTTTAATTGGTTTGGTTTACGTATACTTGCGTGAGAAAATGACTAACACTCTTCTCCTAATTCGGTTGTCTCCACATTTAGCCCGATTACTTATATCGCTCCTCCTACCGGAAATACCCAAAGCCTCTTGTTTGTGACCAGCCCGCTAAATAATCAAAACCAGTCTTCCATGCATATTATTACTAACCCTACCCCCATGCTCGCTTTCAACCAGCCCTCCTCTCAACATAATAGCCTCATAAACAACACCCCCTTAAAATCGGCTGCCGTAACCTCCATTATCAGTAAGTATCTGTTTAACCCCATGTTGCATCTTCAATCATCCTTTCATGCTCTAGTGTTTCCTCCCACTAGCATCCTTATGACTGCCGTCTAAACCCTCCAAAAAATTTCCCGTTCAAATAACCAACCACCCCATCCCCATGCTCAGTAGTTTTATTCTACAGTTATCCATACTGCCGACCCAACCCCTGACCAAACTCCCAAGCTCAACTCAATCTCTTCCTATGGAAGATACCTGGAATATTTTCCTAAAAGAAACAATAGGGGATATCACCGGGGCAGCAAGACCACTATTCTGCCACAGCTAGTAGCCAAATCTGCTTTGATTGTTAATTTTAATGCTTTCGGGCTCAACCAGAACACCCGCCAGCGGCCCCTAGATCCTGGGTTATTTTCGTTGCCCAAACACCTAATTCCTTATGAAGATTGAAAAGATTGATGCTTTCCAAGTTAACAAAGACATCTTAGTTTCCCCGATGGTTCTCCTACGAGATACACGGATGAATGGGTGAAATGCCTTTCAGGTTATTTTCTATTGAAAATGAAAGTTGCCACTTATGTCTAAGCGTTGGCCAACCAATTTTGGAGAACTTTTGGGCTGCAAGAGTGTAAGTCGACTCTATCAGGTCATTACTATTCTAAATTCTCCATAACGGACAACACAAATCAGATTCTATAAAAGGCGACTTGGTTTTTTAGCACCCACCCGGTTTTTCTAAAGTGTTGGGACCCTGTGAAGATGCCGACAAAGGAAGCCCTCAAGGCTATCCCATTATGGGTGAAATTTCATGGCATACCCCACAAACTATGGTCGGAGAAGGGGTTAAGTATTCTCAGAAGATACCTTGGAACTTCAATCTACGCGGATAACCAAACCGCTAGCCGCTCGAGATTAAGCTATGCTAGGATATGTATTATCTTGCAAGCCTTTTCCGTCTTCCCATCCACCATCACAATCGGTTGCTTAGGTTAAAATTATGTTATCCAAGTACACTTCCAAGGTCTTCCTACCATTTGCACTTGATGTACTTCTTTTGGCCATGTGGTTGTCGCTTGCCTTCAACCTGTGGATCCCCCTCCAGTGAACCCCCCTAAAAGAAACCCCAAAAAAGAACCAATGACAAAATCAGACCCCTCCCGATTCAAGAAAAAGTCACATTGCCCCCCATCTTTCGAAAACCTGCGCCATATGACAAACAGATCAAGATGGAAAAAAGCCTCGTAATTGCTAGCAATAGTTCGACCGACGGCCAGATTGGCCATAATGAAGAAGAGCCTTTTTCCACCTAAATAACATCGTCCAGACTGCAAAATGAAAACAACTCTGCTAACACGAGTATGTATGGGGACTCCTCGATGTTGTATTAGTCACTTTTAACTCGAAATCTATAAATCTTTCATCTTCTGCGTTTTGCAAATTGGAATGTTAGGGGTTTAAATGACCCCGTTCGTCAAAAAGATGTCCGTGGTTTTGTTTTTGCAAATAACATTAATGTTATTTGTCTGTTTGAAACCAAAGTTAACATGACAACGCAAGCCCTCTTATGCGTACCATGCTGCCCTGGTGTCACTATATTACCAGCCATAGTTATCATCACTTCGGTAGAATTTAGATTGCTTGGAAACCAATCGTCTATAACATCACCTTAAGGAGCTCCACCACTTAGACTTTGCTTTTAATATCACGGTTGTTTATGGCTTCAATGAGCCATCTAATCGTCAACCCCCATGGATCGATTTATACTCCATCGCCCAAGCCAATGGTCCAAACCCTTGGATTGTTATTGGGGACTTCAACGCTATCTGAAGCCCTCACAAACGATCTAATTCAGATTCCCGCTGGAACAGTTCTATTGCATTTTTAAACGATTGTTGTTGCAACTGCGATGATCTCCGCTCTTCTAGCTTCCAATTTTCTTGGTTCAATTGTCGGGTTGAAAACCCAATATCATCGAGAATCGATAGAGCCCTCGTGAACGACCCATGGGTCGACTAAATTCCCAACTCATTTGCCAATTTTGCCCCCCATCGTAGCTCTGACCATACACCCATTATCCTTTACTTATGTAGCCCTTTCTTTACTAGCCCTAAACCATTTAAATATTTTAAAATGTGGAATCATCAGCCGAGCTTCTATGGCCTGGTTTCTATCAGTTGGAAGATCCCTTGCAGTAAAGTCTTAATGAAGGCCATTGCTATTAAGCTTTCCCGACTTATCCCCTCTTTCACATCTCTCAACAAAATAGATTTTAGTGATATCAGTCACAAAGTCGACGAAACCTAAATTGACCTCGCTCTGATGCAAGAAAATATTTCCGCTAATCCAACTGATAGCTCCCTCATCTCCTTTGAGAGGGAGACTCCAAAACCTACATATTCTACAACAGAGCTGAGGAATCTTTCCTCAAGCAAAAATCTAAAGAAACTGGGCTTAAACTCGGAGATAAAAACTCCAAGTTATTCCACAACAGTATCTGGGCTTGTAAGGTTTGGAATAAGATTCTGAATATTACAACCCAGAGTGTTTCGCAAGCACCAATCCTAGCATTATCCCCACCAATTTCCTTAACCACTTTATTAATCTTCTGGTCTCCCCTAGTCAGGGGAACTACCTTGGCCCTAAAAGAATCAGATCCTTCATCAAAACCTCAATTCCCCCTGATCTTAAAACTGACATGATAAAACCCATATTGGATGATGAGATTAAAGCAGCCTTATTTGACATTGATAGTGACAAATCCCATAGGCTTGGTGGGTTTAGCGTCGATATTTTTAAAACTTATTGGTCGACTGTGGGGCCGGATATTTGCGCGAGGGTTACGTAGTTTTTCCTCAAATGGAAAATGAACCTCGACTAGAACAAAACATTGATTCCACTTATCCTCAAATCTGACTCTCCTTCTACCCCATCTGATTTCCGACCCATTTCTTGTTGCAATGTTATTTACAAGATCATCTCTAAAATCCTTGCTAACAGGATTAAGTCTGTCCTCCCTTTCCTGATGGACCCCTCCCAATATGCGTTCGCCCCGGGGCACTTTATATCTGATAACATTCTCCTAACCGAAGACCTTATGCATAGTTATTAGACCAATCGTAAGGGCCCTAGATCCACCCTTAAGATTAACCTCATTAAAGCCTTTGATAACATTTATGGGAAGTTGTCATTGATATCTCCACTGCTATGAACTTCCCTATTGCTATGATTAAATGAATTATTCAATGTATCACCACCACCCCCTTATTCTCTGTCTGTATATATGGTAAACCATCGAGCTTCTTCCAGGGGGAGAAAAGGCTCCGACACAGAGACCCCCTCTCCCCTTATATTTTTGTCATTGTTAAGCATGTCCTCTCTAGTGTTCTTCAGGAGAAGAGTCAAGTCCCATATTTCAGATCCCATTAGAAATGCCACAAATTAAAAATCATCAACCTGTGTTTCACGGATGACCCCATGATCTTCTGCAAAGCTAACACTAAACCAATTAGTCTGGTCCACAAGGGTCTGAAATAATTCACGACTAAAAGCCACGTCTACTTCTCAGGGACCTCGCAAAGCACATGAGCCGCCATCCCAAACCTCATCGGCTTCAAAGAGGGCTCCTTATCCATCCGATATATGGGGGTCTCTCTCATAACCTCTAGGCTCACCTACAACGACTAAAAAACTTTATTCTTTAAAGTTACCAATCACATTAATTCGTGGACCTCAAATAACCTCTCGTACGCTGGTAGGCTCTATCTAACTAAGTCCATCATTTTCACCATCCAGGTCTACTGGTCATCAATTTTTATCCTTGATGTTCACGTTCTAAATGAGCTATCTCAGCTTCTTTATCGTTTTCTCTAGTCGGGCTCAGATATGAAGATCTCATGGGTGAATATCTCTTGCGATGGAATCACTTTACCCACAAAGGAGGGCGGCCTTGGGATTCCAAATCTAAAAATTTGGAATCAGGCGGCTGTCCTAAATCTTTTCTGGTCTATTTTAACCATCAACAAGAACTCCATATAGACACAGTGGACTCTCACAGAAAAAAATAAAACACAAAAGCATTTGGACCTTTCCTACCCCCAACAAAGCTACTTGGAGTTTGAGAAAGATTCTAAAGCTCCGTAATTATGCTGTAAATCTCTATATAGTCTTTCCTTGAAATAGAAATGATACTTCTGTCTGGTACGATCCATGGCTCTGCCCAACTTCTCTTATCAACCGCTTTAGCCCTAACATTTTAAACTTAGCTCGCTTGCAGAATATCATGAATGTGTTGACCTTTACTGCAACGGTACATGGGTCTATACCTCGCACGCTAGGGCCTCAAGTAGACAGATGCAACCCCATCTTACAGAGATTATAAATGACCTTAGTACCATCCCTCCCGCCTCATAGACTAACGACATATTGATTCCTAACAAGTCCAAACCGCAATTTACCATCAGCAGCATCTATGCTACACTTAAAACTTCTAACGACAAAGTTGATTGGGCCCCATTAATATGGAATAAATACTATATATCCAAGCATTCCTTTATCACTTGGATGACCATCCATAACAAACTCACTACTATAGACAAGCTCATTGCCTGGAACTCGACACCTCACCTGCTTGTGTTCTATGCTTTAATTGTCCTGAAACTCTTGAGCATCTCCTCATTCTCTGCCCCTTCCTTGCCTCTATCTGGGAGGCGTTACCTCTAAAGCTCATCCTCACCTTTACTACCACCTCTTGGGACTCGTGCCTTGAGAATGCGAGTGCTTGGAATACGTCCAGCAACGGTAGAACCTACATTTAAAGAACTGCTTTTTGCTTTCTGCTCTACTATCTATTATATCTTGTATAAAATAAATGTCTGAATCTTCAAAACCAAGCAGGCCTTAAGCTCAAGTATCACTCATCATGTTCCATTAGATTTTCGTTACCGCTATTACGACACCAACTTGAATCTTCCCTCGTAACTTCTTTTAATTGTATGCTTAAGCTTCCGTTACCTAGTTAAGGTTCTGCGCTACTTGTAATGTGGCCCATCAGGCCTCTCTTAACGTTTGTAATCATTTTTTTATATTTATACAAAAAAATATGGATATCACTTGGCTTAAAACCTCTTCGTTATGGAGATGACTTGGCTTAAAATCTCTCCATCATAAAGTTCGCTTGGCTTATAAATTTTCTATCATGAAGATCACTTGACTTAAAATCTTTCTATCATTTTTAGCGATTGCTTTTCTACCATTTCTAACCGTAGACGAAATTGTCGCCAAAGTTGTATTATTCTCAATGTAAGAATATTATTAATATTTTATTACTAATTTGATTTTGTATTTTAGAAAAAATATTATATTAGTCAAAGATATTATTGTGTCATTAAAACATAACAATATACTAATATAAATATACGAGATCTACAATGTATTAGAGAACAACATCAATCAACAATAGAAATTTTTTGAATAGAAAATTTTTGAATAAAAATTTATTATTCTTCTATCTCTCTTTTCAGATTTTTTATTATGTACAATTGGTATTAGAGCCAAGGAAGCAAAAGAAGAGTGTTCAGTTGTATCAGTGAACATCGATTGTTGTCCACCGAAGAAAAAAAAGAGGATAAAAAACAGTGTTTTTTTTGTCCGCCGGAGATAAAAGAAAAAGAGCATTGTTCGTCAGAGAAAAAAAAAGCTTTGTCCATCGGAAAAAAAAGTCGAAAGAAAATAAAAGAAAAAAGAATCGTGCTGTCCACCGAAATAAAGAAGAATAGTGATGGTTGTCCTAAAAAGTAAAAAAAAAGATGAAAAAGGGAAGAAGAAGAAGAAGAATTCGCCAGAGAAAAAGGTGAGAAGGATAAGATGAAAAATATGAAAAAAAATTAAAAAAAAAGTACTTTTTGTTCCCTCCAATTGTTTTCTTATTTTTTTAAAAATATCTTATTATTTCCTACAATTGGTATTAGACCGTTGAAATCAACGTTTTTGCTGTCCGTCGGAGAAAAAAAAAGAGTATTGCCCGTAAAAAAAAGTATATCCACCGAAAAAAAAAGTAGCTGAAGAAGCCGAATGTGCCAGAGAAAATGATGGGAAGAATAAGATAAAAAAGATAAAATACGAAGAAAGGGAAAAAAGAGAGGAGAAAGAATAAGAAGTAGAAGAAAAATAGAAAAAAAAATAAAAAGAAAGAGAGGAAAAAAATAAAAAAAAAACAAAAAGAAGAAGAAAGAAGAGAATAAGAAAAAAAAGGTAAAGAAGAAAGGGGAAAATGGAAAAGAAAAAGTTAAAGATAAAATAAAAATAGGAAAAAAAAGAGAAAGAAAAAGGAAAGACGAAAAGAAAGAAGAAGAAATAAATATGGGTGAAGAATAATATGAAATAGCCACCGGGGGTCAGAATTTACCGGAAAAGACTGGTGACCGGAACCGATTAGAAAATACCGTAGAAGATTGGAGGTGATCGGGAAGAAAAAACCATGGATGATTGGAGGTGACCAGAAAATACCGTAGAAGATTGGAGGTGATCGGGAAGAAAAAACCATGGATGATTGGAGGTGACCGGAAAAGAGTGCAGATAATTGAAGGTGACGGAAATAGGCCGGAAAAAACCGTAAAAGATCAAAGGTGGCCGGAACAGGTTAAAAAAAATATAAGATAAGATGGACCATATATTTACAAATCCACCCACTACACAAGTTTAACTCACCCACTACAGAAGTTTGAACGCTACCAGGAAGCTTAATTTAAGGGAAGCATTATTAATTAATTAATATATTAGTTAGAGATTTGGATAATATATTCTTATTGTAAGAATATTATTAATATTCTCTTATTAATAATATTCTTAATATTGTATACGTCGTTAGTCCGATCCTTTATAGGAACTACCCGTAATAACGAGCTTGCAAAATAGATCTCTTTGTCATAAATAGATTCTTTGTTCCTCTCCCTGTTTCACTTTAATTGTCATTTCAACAAGTCAAAGTAATGTTTTGGTCCGAATGGGGATAGCATTTCTTTTCTGCGTGTCCGTAGAGTCTTGAAAAATCCAAACATCTGTAAGGTAGAAATTTATCAAACAAATCACACTCTTTCGTATTCGTGAGGAGTCCATTGATGAGAAAGGGCTGAGTTAAGCTTGAACCCGATTCCTTGAGTGATGTATATGAGTGCAATTGAAATTCATCATATACAATGTATCAAAAGAACAATCAACAACCTAATAGTTTGGAAGTTATCATGAAACTTAATTTTTAAAAAAGCATTATAATTAATTAATATATTAATAAAAATATTTGGATAACATTAAAATATTATTAATATTCTATTACCATTTGATTTTGTATTTTTTAAATATTATATTAATAAAAGATAGTAATATACCGAATGTATCAAAGAACAACCACCAACAGAAAAACTTTGAATAAAAAATTAATCTTCTTCTTTCACTCTTTCGTATTTTTTATTATGTATCTATTAGTTTTGTTTTCTCTTTTGCTTTTCACTTCCTCAACTTTCTTTTCCGAGTCCCGAAACACGTTTTACAAGAAACTTACCCAAGCTATGAACTTCAGTGTCACTAACTCCTCTATTGGTGCTTTTGACATACTCTGTATGTTTTCTTGCGACTCTTTTTACTCTCTTCAGCTTCCTTCTCAAAGTCTCAAACAATCTTTTCCGTTAGTACAGTTCCTAAGCCATGAACAACCACATTAATTGTCTTTACTTGAGTCTTTCTTACAGTCTGTTAAAACCCTTCCCAGCCTTCTTCTTTGGTTCTTCAATCTCAGTTTGGAATTTTGAAGTGTGCTATAAAACATAATTCCCAGATCCGGAATACGTTTAGACGAAACCATACTTCCGTCTTGTTTTTAAACTAATCTCTCGAGCATTGTTCTTGGCTCCTCGCACCTCCTTTTCGAGTCTACTCACGTGCTTAACAAGAAATTTGATCTAAACTCGGAAGCTCCGATTCAGCTGGTGTCTTTATCATTTGGCCATCATCAGATTGATAAGCTTTTCAAAGGACCGACTCCTTTTGTATTTCCGCTCTTTGGAGTCGACACAATCAGCTTGAAAAATCGGCGCAGATCGCCGATCTCTCTAATTTATTGGCCTTTTCAACCTTCATTTCTATTTCCTCGAATTTGATTTTCCATGGTACCGCGGAACTACTGGAATAGTAATGACAGACGAGCAGTTACGATTTTCCAGCTAATCTATATTTTCTCTCATTATGTGTTAGGATGATGTTTTTCGATTATAATTGCAATGGATAAAATTATTCAAATTTAGTTGAGGTAAGATTATAATTTATGATTTTATAGCTATGTATAGTTTTTTAATATATATTTTTGTGATATTATTCGATATTAGTCTCAATTACTAGTTTTTTCATAATTTTTAAAAAAACAAATTCTTTTTTTTATATTTTATATTTTTTATATTAGTTGTTATTTTCCTTTTGGTAATTTTTATACGGTTTGATATTAGTTTTTATTGATATTAGTTCCGATTACTTTTTTTCATATTTTTTTAAAATTCAAAATCTTTTAACTTACTTTCTTCATAAATTATTCAGTTTTTAAATGGATTCAAATCGTGGTCGTAAATCTAATGTTGAAATTCGCCCTTCATCTAATCCCAACCTAAATTCTTACGATGGTGTTCCCGTAGAACCCCCACACTTCAAAACACATTCTTCTTATAGAAATGTTGGTGGTAGTACTAGTGGTGGTTCAAAGTGTAGAAAAAAAAAACATATTGGACATATGAACGCTTTATTGAGAATTATGATACTAAATAGCTAAGTTTAGCCATTATAGTTATAAGGTTAGAACTAGGCATTACAGCACTGAGGGTATGTCGAGACATTTAACATCTCATAACATTGTTGACCCTTCTAAAATTAATGAATAGGGAAATACATCTATAGACACTCAAAATAGTCGTATTTCATACTACACAACCTTTTTGTTTTGACGATAATTGGAGATATGAAAAATAGATGCGTAATGGATAATCCCAAGAGCCAGACACATCCCACATAGCTTCATACTATCGGAAACTTTTAAATATTATTTACAACAAAAACAAATCATTCTCGATAATATGTTAGCCTTGCAATAGAATATTTCTCTTACTAGCGATAAAACTACATTTATTGATTTTGATATGTTGTGTGTTACTGTTCATTGGATGGATCATCAATGGATACTCCAAATAAGAATTATGTGGTTTAGATCTATTGGAAAACACAACACTTCTATAATTAGAAAGATTACCGTTGAGTGTATGAATGTTTTTCAAATTAAAAATAAAATTATGTCTATTTTGTTTGAAAATACATATGTGAACAAGTTAGTTATTGATTATCTTAAAAATGATTGCAATCTTATATTTCCTAAATTGTTCACACTAAATGTTTATGTCTACTACTTTAATTAGTGTCTAAAGATGGAATAAGTATGATTACATATGAATTTATCAATCCTATTAAAGGAGGGGTCCTACTATGCTCGACCTCGGGTTATAGAAAAAAGATTTTAAAGAAATTGTTAGGGATAGTGGAAAAATATTTTAAAAACTTATTTTCGATGTCGAAACTAGATGGAACTCTATATATCATCTTCTTGCACGTGCTTATACATTTAAAGAAGAGATAACTACGCTCTATAATAGACATTATCCTCATAAAGTTCTTGAAAATCAAAATTGGATTTGCTACAATGTTAAGGTGTTTGATGATGTTTAAAGATGCAACGAAAATATTTTATACGTAGTATGCTCCTAAAATTCACTTTGCCTTTTTTGAAATTACTAATCTTGCCATGTATATGGATAAATATAAGGATACAAAATGTATGTGTACAAATTGTGCCCAATATGGAAGCAAATTTTATAAAGTATTTTCATCTAATCCTGATCGCTTAAGCTATTGGGTGAATTGTTTTTATCCTTTTAAACAACAAACGCAAAATATATATATTTTTAGTTAATTGTTTTTGTCAAGCCTTACGATTTCCTATAAATATAACCATTAACCCTGAAACATATATTCGAGAAGTTAACGATTATATTTATACAATGTATAATAGGTATGCTGAAAAATACGAGACAAATGCTAATATTAGAACTTCAAATATAAGGGGTATTAAAAATAAGGGTAGAGGAAGAAACCGTTATAAATATATAGAAATGACACTACTAGATAGAAAGGATATAAAAGAAACCCCTCACACAGATAATGAGAATACCAACACTTGCACTAGTAAATAATATGAGAATACAACAACAATAATTGTAGTATTTATAATCAAACCATCATAATAATCGAAGTCTAATAATAAAATTATAATTATTTTAAACTATTTTTAAATTATAATATACAAACTATATAGCAATTTTATTATCGAATAATTACAACACTTGTTCTAGTAAATAATATCAAAATTTAACTACACTTGTAGTATATACAATCACATCATAATAATCAATGTCTAATAATAAAATTGTAATAATCTTATTCTATTTTTAAATTATAATATATAATTTATATAACAATTTGTTTATTAAACAATAACAATACTTGTACTAGTAAATAATATCAAAATACAACATCAATTGTAGTATTTATAATCAAACCATAATAATAATAGTAATAATAGTAATAATAATCAAAGTCTAACAATAAAATTATAATATCCTTACACTATTTTTAAATTATAATATACTTTGTAACATTTTGATTATCAAACAATAACAATACTTTTACTAGTAAATGATATCAAAATATAACAACACTTGTAGTATAAATAATCAAACCATAGTAATAATCAAATTTCAAACAGTGTTGTTGGACCTGATGGGTTCGATGTAGCTTTTTACCAAAATTAATGGTCTATTATCCAAGCTGATCTTGTCAAAGCTGATCCTGAACTGATAATTTCAATGATAAGTCTATTCCTAATGGCATATTTTGTACTGAAATTTTCCTTATACCTAAATCAGACAATCCTAAACAATTTAAATATTACAGACCAATCAACTTGTAATATGTTTTTAACAGAATACTCTCCATAATTCTTAATGACAAATTATCTATGTTTTTTCCTATAATTATATCTCATAAGCAGAGAGGATTTGTTCATAGAATAAATATCCATGAACATATCCTTATTTCTCAAGAAATTATCCATGATTTGAACAAAAACACTAGTGATGGTAGATATTATTAAAAATTGACATTGATAAGGATATAAGTAACTGAAGTGTGAAAATAATTACTAAGAGTATTGGAGTTTGAGTATTTTATAGTTAAAGGATAGATTTAGTACACGCTATAAATATGTTTGTAGTAAGTATAGAAATAAGGTGAGATATCTTAACTTGTAACTGAATCTGTTTCTTATAACCACGCATGCCTATAAATAATGGGTGGACCTTGGAAATAAAGGTGATCGACATTTTGACTTACAAGATTTCTTGATTACTTTCTCTCTATAGAAGTTTGAACTATATTTTCTTTATGAATTACTGTAAATAATACTTGTTATTTCTTATATTCCTACGAAACTTATCACTGGACGACCACAGTGGGAGAAAATAAGGTACCTAGATTTCAAATGTAAAACCACAAAAATTTACGGTTAAATTACGATGGATCTTGAAATCAAGACCGGTCCTCGGTCTTGATGGAAAATGAAAATGAAATTCTCAAGCCAGTATTAGTTAGAGAAGAAAACCGAGATGAAATTCAGAGAAATGAGCAGTGTGAATAATATAACATGGAGGATCAAATGAATCAACTACTAGAAAGAATAACTATTTTGAACGATCAACTTGATCAAAGGGAGCCGCAGATTCAGTCTAATAGGGTGTGATCTGAGGTACAACGAGTAGATGAGAAAAATAATGTAGAAAATTTATCTGATGAGTCTCATACTACTCATCGGGCACAAAACTATCGCAGAAAAATACGTTTTCAGTCAGACAGAGAATATCATTCTTCTCGAAAGGAGAAGAAGGGTAAAAATCGGTATATCCTGACCAATATGAGTGGGTATTTTTTTTCGAGTTCTAAAGATGATTGGTTTAGGCAGGAAATGGATTGTCTTTTTTCGAGAAAAGAGAGTAGTCGGTCTCGTAAATTTTTTAAGAGAGCACAAGCCAAAGAGAGAAGCTAAGTCTGGATATATGAGGGATTTTCTTTTGTTCGAGGTTGACAAATATAACAAGTATGTTAGTACTTCGGATCAAAATTTATATGCAATTATGGGAACAACCAGAGCCAGTCAATACATGTAGGGAGCGGATTGGAGAAATTCTTCTTTATCCTCTGAGATTATGTCGATACCTCTTCCGAGGCGTTCTGATATTTTAAATATTGAAAAATTGATTGTACACAGGATCCTCACGATCATATTGAGAATTTTAAAAATTAAAAATGAACTTTGATAATGATGACAAGTTGGTGTGTAGAGAACTTTCACAAACTTTCAAGGGCACCACTTTAAAATGGTATAATAAAATTATAAGGGGATCTATAAATAACTTTAGGTTTTTTTATACTACATTCCGAAGATAATTTGTGGGAAGCAAAGAAATGTGAGCTAACGGTGATACCATAATCCAATGTAAACAAGTTGTACGAGAGAAGTTGAAGGACTACATAAGACGCTTTGTGTTAACAAAGACTAAGTTGGAAGATTGTGAAGAGAAAGTTGCCATGGCGGCCTTTAGGCAAGGGTTGCTTCTTGGTGATTTAGCAAACGAGATTACGAGGAGAATTTTGTTGATTTTTGGGGCTTTAATAGCTCAAGTTGAGGAATAAATTAAAGTATAAGAATTGACAAGAGTTCGTATTGCGTCAAGTTTAATTCAAAGGAATTCTGGACAAGTCTCTGTTGGCCAAAGATACTAGGGAAATACTTCGAATTTCCAAAGTATCATATTGTTTGAAGACGAATACCAATCTACCTTCTCAAACATGATCATCCCAGCCTTCCAACTATCAACCACCTCGGGTGAATATTAACCAATGGATAAGGTCTAAATATTTTACGTAGTTAACTGAGAATGTGGCAACAATCTTTGAAAGAGCAAAAAACCATGCTAACTTTAGAAAACCAGCCTCGATATTGCATATGTACATCCAACGTCAGGTGAACTATATTATTTAAGAATATTATTAAATTTTAAAAAAGGAGCTACCAGTTTTGATGACAAAAAAATTGTTGGTGGAATTGTGCAATCTAGCTATCAAGATGCATGTAGAGTACTAGACATGTTAGGTGATGATAAAGAATGGGATGATGCTTTAAATAGAGCTACAAACACATGTACATGATCTGAATTAAGATATTTATTTGTAACTATAACTTTGTTATGCGATGTTACAAATCATAATATTCTATTTGAAAATAATTGGAAAAACATGTGCGATGATATATTACATAATTTAACATGTATATCTAGAATACAAAATTTATTTATATAAAAAAAAGAGCTTAAAAATTATATTTTATACGAACTAGAAAATTTATTTTATGCATCGAGTAGTTGTTTAAAAGACCATAATTTACCTCAACCGGTCAAGAAAAAATAGAATATCTTAAGAATAAAAAATTGAGAGAAGAGTTAAAATATGATGTAAATGAATTAAGAATACAACATGTAATTTTAGCTTTCAAACTGAATAACGAGCAAAAAATAATTTATGACTCTGTCATCTCTATGATCATAGCTAAAAACAAGGACTATTTTTTGTATACGGACATGGTGGTACAGGAAAGACTTTTTTATAGCACGCTATTATTTGTAAACTTAGATCCGAAGGAAAAATTGTTTCAGAGGTTGCTTCATCGGGAATTTCTTCCTTACTTCTTCCTGGAGGTAGAACTGCACATTCTAGATTTAATATTCCTTTAAGTATAACAAAATTTTCTACATGTGAAATAAAAAAAAATCAACACATCTTGCTAAGTTAATTCAAGAAGCATCATTGATTATATGGGAAGAAGCACCTATGAATCATAAAAAATTGTTTTAAGGCTCTTAATAGATCATTATATGATATTATACCAAAAAATGTATGAAGAAGAAAATAATAATTTATTTGGAGGTAAAACTATTTTATTATGAGGTGACTTCAGACAAATTTTATCAGTTGTAGCATAAGGAACAAGAGAAGATATTGTTAATGCCTCTTTAAACAGTTCTTTTCTATGGAAACACTTTAAAGTATTATTTTTAAAACAAAACATGAGATTGTCTAACGATGGTTTAAACGATGTAGACAAACAAAAGCTAAAGAATTTTGCTGATTGGCTATTAAAAATTAGAGAATGTTATATTTCTGATTTAACTATACTAGACAATGAAGACTATTCATGGGTTAAAATTCCACCTGATTTACTTATTGAATCATCTGATAATCCTATTCATTCTATTTTTAGTGTAACATATACTAATTTTTTGAATAATTTTGATAATTACTCTTATTTAACAAAAAGAACGATAATTACCCTAAAAAATAATGCAGTATCAGAGGTAAACGACTTTATACTGATTCTAGTACTGGGTAAAAGTCACACTTATTTAAGCTCAGATTCTATATGTAAAACATGTAGAAATTCAGACAGTTTTGAGCTTCTGTATCCGATTGAATTTCTTAATAAATTAGATTTTAATGGTATCCTCAAACACGAGTTAACACTAAAAATAGGTGTGCATATAATGTTGTTAAGAAATTTGAATCCATCTTCAGGATTATGCAATGGTACAAGATTAGTAATAACTCAAATGGGTAATAAAGTCATTGCATCCAAAATTATAATTCACTGTAACATTGGTGATACAGTTTTTATACCTCAGATCTATCATCGAAAGAAAACAAATGGCCATTTATATTTAAACAAAGACAATTTCCTATTAGACTATGTTATGTAATGATTGTGAATAAAAGTCAAGGACAATCTTTGAATAAAGTTGGTTTTTATATTCCTCAACCAGTATTCACTCATGGTCAATTATATGTCGCTTTATTGAGAGTGATATCTAGAAAAGGAATTAAAATTATTGTGAACAATGATGAAGACATTTCAAATTAGTATACAAGAAATATCGTGTATCGAGAAGTGCTTGACAATTTATAAAAAAAATGTTGAACTAGACACATATATTTCTAACTTGACATAATATTTTAACGTCTATATGAAAAATGATACAATAAATTAAAATTTGGTAAGTTTATATTACTTCTAGAGATTATGTAGTACAAGTATTAGTATAAATTAATGAGTTAATTGCATATATTCTTAATATAATAATATAGATAAACATTTAATTTTTAAAATACAGTATACCAAACCACCAGAAAAAGTCTCTATTGTATCAATATTAGCGAACTTTGATATAAAATATGGATTTGTTCCTCGAACAGCATAAAAAACCACGGTCAAAGAAAGACTTATACACGAAACTTCGATTAAAGGTATCATATCCAATGTTGATGTCACGAAGATGGTGACACTGTTTTACTTTTTGATTCATTTGTATGCCTACTGAAACAGTGTTTACACTGATGGGCTTTGGGCTTTTTAAGTTTTCAAACCATGACCTATCACATGAACTAAAATTAACAATAAATATCTTAAAAGACTTCATTAATGAGGGTGATAAAAAATTAACTATGCTAATCAATATACCTTCTACAAAATATTAAGTATTTTCTTTACCAACTACCGAGAATACCTTCGTCCATATTTTTACCGCATTAGATTGGCAACCACAGTTGGACCAAGAGCACCGGATAGCAAAAATCCAAAGCTTGAAACTTTTTTCTAGCTCCATCGGATAATGGAAATTGAAATGCAAGTTGATCTGCCCCCGGTGGTTGAAGATGGTCAGGTCGAAGAAAAACATATTATAGCCTCATCTCAGAATGATGAGCATGAGGAAATAACTCAATTGTGAGATGAGTTTGCTGAATTACGAAAGGAAATTCAGGCCATAAAAATACATAGGAAATCTAAAAGAGATTTAGTTGTACCATATGATAATCCCCACAGTTATCTGAAGTGGCATTAAAGGGATAATAAACCAACAATTTTCTAAAAAAGAACCTCAAACTAAAGATGATTCTAGATCTTTGGAATCCAACAAGGTTTATTCATCATCATCATCATTAGATTCCTCGTCATCCTCATCGAGTAGTGATTATTATCAGAAGAAAAAGAAAGATAAGCATCGAGATAAGCGTTGGTGTAAGAAAATTGCTAGTCGAAGTCAAAAGTTGAAAGACCATGATGCCTCACCAAAGAAGCATAAAAAAGATAAGAAAATGAATTATTGAGGAAATGAAAAGAGATCAGCTAATCATAGCATAAACCAGTTATTGAGTGACCCATTTACCGTCCGATCTGAGCAAAGTATAGTTACTGATTCCGGTGAAGACCATCGATTTAACCAGGGGCGTAATTAGAGGCAATCCTTTTCATCAGTAAATATTTTCTCCGGGCATCTCCTTAGACGACTTGATATTTCAAAAATGGAAAAATTTGATGGGTGTAAAGATCTAGATAATCGCTTAAAGCAGTTCAAAAAAAATTATGGGCCAATCTTTTTCCCAACTTTTAAAGATATTACGCTAAAATGATACAGTAGGATTCTGGAAGGGTCAATTAAGATTTTTGATATGTTTTGGATGACCTTCCGAACGCAATGTGTAGGAAGCAAGGAGCTCAGAGGAAATAGGCACACGATAATTCATTATTACCAACTTGCTAGTGAAAGTTTAAAAATATATGTTAGCAGATTTGTAAATACCAAAAATGGTTTCTCTGATTGTTACGAACAAATGGCCATAGCTTCTCTCATTCAAGGGTTATTATCCAGAGCCTCATATGGTTTCTTTAAGACAACTAAGGGTCTCAGGCAGGGTGATCCCCTTTCGCCTAGCCTGTTCATTATAGTAGAGGAGGTTTTGTTGAGGGGTGTTTCATTACTCTTTAAGGATAATAAAGGTTTGAGATACAAATGTCGCAGCAAGTTATGTATTAGTAACCTGGCTTTTGCTGACGATATCCTCTTGTTTACTAACTGTAAGGATGCTTCTTTAGCATCACTTAATGCTTTCTTGCATGAGTATCAAGAAGTCTCTGGGCAGGTGATTAATAAAAGTAAGACTAAGGTGATCATTGCTAGTGGTATGAATGATGATAGCATTAGTTCAATTTCTAATGTTACTGGCTTTAACTCTACTATGCTTCCTACTGATTACCTTGGTATTACCATAAGCACTAACAACAAATCTGTCATTTATACTAACCTTCTTAAAAAGATTAAAAATAGAATTATGGATTGGGAATCAAAGCATCTTTCTTTCTCTGGTAGAATCACTCTCATTAATGCTGTTCTTATGGATATCGTTCTATATTGGATGCATAGCAATGTTATCCCTTGTACTGTTATTAATAAAATTGAAAAAGCTTTCACTGCTTTTCTTTGGGGTTCTACTGGTGTTGAGCATAAAATACATTGGTGTAGTTGGAAATCGGTTTGTAAAACGTATAAGGAGGGGGGTCTTAATATTAGAGATTGAGCTGATGTTCAAATGACTACTTCTTGTAAGCTTTGGTTGCAGTTTAGGGACAATAAATTGCTCTGGGCCAATCTGATTCATGATATTTATTACAATAAGAAGCATCCTTTGCAGCTGAGCAGTAGCATCAAAGGCTCTATGGTATGGAATAGGCTCAAGAAGATTCAGTCTACTGCTGATCAGTTTGTTAGTTGGTCTTTAGGTGAAGGAAATGTAGACTTCTGGCTGGATAGATGGTCAGGTTCTGATCCCCTTCTTTATCTTGATAATTCTATTGATAATAGTTGATTTCATCAGGAGAAGGTTAATGCTTATTGGTCTAATAATCAGTGGGATCTGGATTGTATAGTCAATCTTATTAGTAATGAAGATAGTGTTCGTATAAAAAACTGCATTATAAATCACAACAGAAAGGACAAGATTTTACGGACTTTATCCTCTACTGGCTTCTTCAGTTTTAACCATACTTGGGACTTTATTAGATCTCATTACACTGAGTCTAGTTTGTTTCACAAAATCTGGAATGATTTAACTCCTAAAAAGCATTATTTTATTCATTGGAAGCTAGTTAAAAACTACATGTCTACTGACTCGATCCTTATGAAAAGACACATGCATATTGCTTCTAAATGTCAGTTCTGTCTTAATTGTGAAACTACTCAGTATGTTTTTATTTCTTGTGAGATTGCTTGGTCAGTCTGGTTGCATTTTGCTGAGCTCTTTAACATTATGATTTATAGATATATGACTCCTGTCCATATGTCTAGAACTTGGTTTGGTAGCTCTAATAAGAAGAATCATATTAGAAATGTAATTCCTTCTATTGTTTACAGTACCATTTGGAAGCATAAAAATAATTGTAAGTTTAAAAACAAGTTTGTTTCTTCTAATATTATCATTAAGGATGTTCACAGAATAATTTATTACATGTATGCTGCTGATATGTTCAAGTTTAAGCATTGGTCTAATGATAGTTCTGCTGCTAAAAGACTGGGTTTCTTAAATTTGTGTTATAACTCCTCTTCTAGACCTATTGTACTGAAGTGGATTCCTTCTTCAGTGGGTAGGTATAAGCTTAACACTGATGCTTCTGTGGTTTTTAATGGTGAAGCCAGTGCTGGTTACATTATCAGAGACTCTGAAGGTAACCTCATTTATGCTGGTGGTAATGTCTATGGCAAATTGTCTCCTATTATGGCTGAAGCAAGAGCTTTAATGGATGGCTTGGCTACTTGTAACTCTAAGGGTTTCTTTTCTGTTGATGTTGAAACTGATTCTTCTTTGCTAGTTAACTTCATTGAGAATGATAATATGGGTGCTCTTCACTGGTCTCTTTTCTCGGTCATAAATTGTTGTAGATTATTGCTGACTTCTACTATGACCATTAAGCATGTCTTTAGGAACCAAAATCGTGCAGCCGACTGGCTGGCGCGATTGACTTTAAAATGTAAACTCAAAATTGAATATGTGTTTGATAATGCTCCTACTGCTTTGAAATCTATTCTAGTTCTTGAAAGTCTTGGTTTACCTTATATTGATACTTCAGATTGAGTTTGTTTCAAGTGCTGATTATTGGTTTTTCTGATGTTTTGCTGGTCATGATGCTGCTGAGTTGTTGTTCGATTGGTGCTCTATGCCTGTGAAGCCTGAGTATTATTGCTAGCTGGTTGTGTTGATGCTGTTATTCGCTAGTTTCCCTCAAGACAGTTCGATTGATTGGTGAGTTGAAGCTCTGGTGGCTGGTGGTTGCTGTATGTGGTGTTGATAAAGGGTTCTTGTTGGCTCCAATAGTCTCTTTTTTTGGCTGGATTTGTTGATCTGGAGGGATTGGGTCTCTTGTTTCTCTTGGCTTGTTTGTTCAAGTTTTGTTTGGTTAATGGGAGGCAGCCTATTGTTAGTGTTGTTGTCTTCTTAGGGTTTTGTTCTTAAATCCTTAGTTAGGGTTTGTTTTTGTTTTGAAGGGATATTTCCCGCCTTGTTACTTTCAAATTTTCAATTTATCAAATATAAGTCTATTACCTAAAAAAAAGGGTTATTATCCGGAGATTTAGTGGATACATTTACTAGAAAGAAAGCGAAGACTTGGGGTGGTTTTTTAAACCAAGTTGGAAAACAAAATACCGCAAAAGAAACTAAGCTATTAAAGCAACCTCGACAGTATAAACCTCTCGTAATCACATCACAGCCACATACTGGTATTCAGTCACAAGTTTCTTCTAACAGTCGTCCATGAGAGTCTAGACAAGGTTCAAGCCGTCCCAAGTCGAATCAATCTAAATAATCCAGACCAAGGGGAAATCAATGAGTTCGACCTAGCTATTTTGCCAAGCTGATTGAAAATGTGGCAACAATTTACGATAAGGCCAATGATCATATACAATTCCAAAGGCTTTCGCCTATCTCAACCGTAAGAGAAAACCAAAATACTCGTTTTTGCAAATATCATGAGAATACGAGGCTGATATAAAATATTGTATAGCCTTGATTGAGAATGGGAACTTGACAACTTTTGTAAAAGTACAAGGAGTGAATAAGTTTGGGCCTAGCACTAGGAAAGAGCAAGTAGCTTGCTCACTGTTCAAAGGAAAACTATGGAAGCTCCTAAAGCAGAACATGTTATCGTAATAATGGAACAGTTCGATGTGGATTCTGAATATTTGGATCCAGATCCGGACCAAGGTTGTGTGAATATGATAAGTGAAAGTAGTGGAAAATTTTCCCAATTATATCAATACGTCGAATCATTGACAATATTCGGAGGAGATACGATGACAACTCCTTCGATATATTCCAGAAACAGACATATGGATAGTTTAAATCATCCATTGAAAGGAAACAATGTCAACCCATTTGTATCAAGACCCTGCATCGTTTATAGTTTTTTATGGATATTATTTAAGGGATATTGATGGGCCGCATGAAGATGTTGTAGTAATCGGGGCGTCTAAGGAACAAAAATCTGAAGGATTCCAAAATATACATGTAGCTCGGCTAACATACTATTTTTGTCTGCTTATAAGAAAATGAAAAACCTAGCTCTTTTTCAATATTTGAAATGAACCATAGTGGGATTTGCGAGAAACTATACGGATGTAATTGGGGAATTTGAAGAGGAGACAATTTTGGAAAAAGAAATCTTCAAAAAAAACTATCAGAGTGTTGTTTGTGGTGTTAAATTGTTTGGCTCTTTATAATGCTATTTTTGGCAGGTCTTGGCTTCAAGAATGTATGTTGTCGCTTCGATCGTTTGTCAATGCTTAAAATATGATATTAGAGGCCAAGCCAGAGTGGTTCAAAGTAGTCAGAAGGTAGCTAGAGAATGCTACATTACTGCAGTTGCTTTAAAATCTCTTAATCATATAGATACTAAACAAGAATAACAATCACTAGAGTCATATTCGGATTATAACCATATAGATGATCCAAGAGAGACTCCTAGTTCGGTTTTCCTACTAAAGAAGTGGAGATTCATAGCTTGGCTGATGGGAAAAATGTTAGAGTCGGGTCATAGTTACCAGTAAAGTTAAAGTAAGAATTGTTGATCTTTTGTCCAAGTATTAACATGTGTTCCCCTCTGCAGTGAAGATATAATACGTGTTCCAACTAGTGTTATGTGTCAGAAGTTATCAGTGCGATCAGATACATGTCCGGTGATCCAAAGAAGAATGGAATTTTCTAAAGAAAAATGTGAAGCAATTTGTAAGGAATTAGATCGACTAACGAAAGTAGGCCATATTAGGGAATTTCAATACCCATTATGGACAGCAAAACCGATGATGGTAAAAAAACGGCCAATCGCAAATGTGTATTGATTTTACCAATCTTAAAAGGGCTTGTCCTAAATATCCATTTCTAGTGCCTCAGATAGATCAGTTAGTGGACTCCACTTATGGAAACAAATTATTATCTTTCATTGATGCTTTTTCCGGATACAATCAGATCCAAATGGATGCGAAGGAACAACATCATACTACATTTATGACTGATCGGGGGTTGTATTGTTACAGGTGATGCCTTTTAGTTTAAATAATGATGGGTCCACTTATCAAAGTTTAGTAAACAAGGCATTTTCCAACCAGAATTTCTGAAATGTGGAGGTGTATATTGATGACATGATGGTGAAAAACATAAAAGAGGAAAACCATTTATCTGATCTCAAATAAACTTTTGCTACTTAGAAGCCATTAATTTAAAGCTGAATCTGTAGAAGTGTACTTTCAGTGTGCAATCTGGAAGAATTTAAGACTATATCATTAATGAAAAATGGATTCAAGCAGATCCAACACAGTTAGATGCGCTAGCCATGGATCCCCAGATCTACAAAAAAGTTCAAGTGTTAACTGGAAGATTAACATCCTTGAATTGGTTTGTGTCTAGATCATCGGATAAATGTGCATAGTTCTTTCAAGTGTTAAGAAATGCAAAGCAATTCAATTGGTCTCCGAATTGTGACAAAACGTTTATCGAAATAAAGAAACATTTGTCTTGTAAAAAAACTTTGTTTAAACCAGTGGAAGAAGAAATACTTTATGTATATTTCATTGTTTCAGATCTTGCTGTAAGTGCATATAGGTTTGAGAGGTTAATAATTATCCTCGTCTGGTGTATTATATTTGTAAGAATTTGTCAAATTCGAGAATATATATCTAAATTTGAAAGTTAGCCCTAGCATTGGTAATATCAGCCAGAAAAATGCGGCTTTATTTTCAAGTGCATTCTATCACGATTTGAACTTCTTTTCTACTAAAAAGTATGCTATAAAAGTCGGATATATCGAGTCAAATGATGAAGTGGTCTGTCGAATTGGGGGATTATGATATTGATTTTTCTCCTCAAATATGAATCAAGGCATAAAATGTAGCAGACTTCGTGTTGAATTCCATCCAGATCGCCCTTATGTGGAAACCCCTACGATTAAAATAGAAAAATATTTAGTGGTTCAGATATTGGGGGATCCAGCATGTTGGGATGTGAGGCCGGAATTCGTTTCATTTCCCACTTTGGGGATTCAATGTACCAAGTTATCCGATTTGGTTTCAAATCCTTTAATAATGAAGCTGAATATGAGGGAACAATTGTTGGCCTAAGGCTTACTCAGATAGAAGGAGAAAAAATAATCTGATTGGTAAGTGATTCACAATTTTTGATTCATCAGGTTCAGGGATTATCTGAAACAAGGAAGGAAAAATTAGTAAGATATCTACAAGTGCTAAAAGAAATGTCTACTTACTTTTAAAATGAAAAGTATGAGCATGTACACATGGCTGAAAATTTCATGGCCGATTCCTTGGCCACTACAAGAATGTCCTTCGATAACAAAAACTCCTCAAATAAAAGTCGAAGTTGAATATATTTGTCAGCTATCTACAATAGTAAGTCAATATTGGAGGTATAAAATCCAGATGTTCATTACTAAGGGGATTCTTCGAGAAAATAAAAGCTCAGCTAATAAATTGATGTTTAAAGCGCATAGGTTTTTTGTCTTGGGGGAAGTCCTTTAGAATAAATATTTTAGCAAACATTTACTACATTTAATTGGGTCCGGTGATTCCCAAGTGATTATGTCTGAATTACATAATGGGGAAGGTTCTGCCCATTGTGGTTATAAAGCTTTAACTAGAAAGATTTTGTTGGTATGATATTGTTAGCCTTCCATCATGGCAGATACTAAAGAATTAGTAAAATGATGTGATCCACGCCAAAGGTTTGGAAATGCAATTCATGTTTCAACAGTTCCCATAGAGACTATATCTGAATCTAGACCCTTCGAAAGATGGGGGCTTGATTTAGTTGGCCCACTACCAATGGTTTCTAGAGGATGTTAAACTATTATTTTGGCAGTTGATTATTTTTCGAAGTGGGCACAAGCTGCACCTCTCTCTAGAACTACTTATAAAGTAGTACTAAAGTTTTTTATCCAATATATGCTGCAGATTGAAATACCTATGAGTATTACAACAGACAATGGCCCTCAATTTAACAATAAATATATACTAGGAACTTGCATAAAAAGGAATCCAATATTATTTTTCTTCACCATTCCATCCCCAAGACAATGAGAAACTAAAAGTGGTAAACAAAACTGTTTTAAAAGGCCTAAAAAAGAATTTAGATGCGCCAGCAGGTAAATAGCTAGTCTATTTACAAGAAGTGTTGTGGGCTTATACAATTACTCCACATCTGCCATACAATTGTCTCATTTTTCCTTGACATACGGGATGGAAGCAATATCTCTAATGGAGTATGCTTTTCCCTCGTTCATAGTCCAAAATTATTCTAAAGAAGACAATGAGATCACAGTAAGGGCTCAATTAGATTTGATTGAAGTAAAGAGACTCAAAACTCTTTAAGAATGGCTCACTATCAAGGCTTAATGAGGAGCAAATATGCATAGAAAATATAAATGAGAGAGTTTAGGGTTGGAGATAAAGTTCTGAGGAAAGTGTTTTTACACATTAAAGACAAGAATTTGGAAAGTTTACTCCAAATTAGGAAGGCTCCAAGTTTGATCAAGAAGGTATTCTGTTGAGACACCCATGGAATATTGAGCATCTGAGATTATACTTCGAGTTAGGATTTGCATATTTACTTTACCTTTGTTTATATGAAAATATTTAAGAGGCATACTTTATCCTACCCTCATGGCTCTTAGAGGTTTTAACGAGACGCCCATAACATCAATCTACCATTGTTTGCCTTTCAAAACCTCTTGTTTCTAATTATATTTAGTAAACATATATGCCTTCAAATGGGTTACCTTCGAATGGCTTGTGTTTGGAATTCGCTTATGTTTGAAATATTGTATGCCTTTGAATGGATTACCTTCGAATTAATTGTGTTTGAAATTTGCTTATGTTTGAAATCTTGTAAGTATTCCATATCATCTCGGCTTCTCACAGATCTTCAACTACTTTGTAATCATTCCCCACGTTAAAATAATAGAAGGAAATCTTATAATTGCGACACAACCTAGCAATAGCCGCCATTTTTTCCATGGACATTGTTTTCGAAAGACGGGACAATATGATACAAACGATTAAAGTGAACCAGGAATTCAGACTGACCGAGCTCGAACACAGCCA